>CANXYI011615383.1:0-13527 GCA_948208565.1 Hura crepitans
ACAAAGTAGCATTCAACCATAACAATGCATAATTTCATACATATACGCTCATATCATATGTTCTTAACACTATTCTTACATTCATGCATATATCATGCTTCACATATCATCTCATATTTTACATATACAAAAACATTCACAAGCCATTAATGAAACTTATTTATGTGCATTACTTATCATTTACCTATAGGCACATTTAAATGGCTATTTGACCATAAGCCATACACTCACTCACATACACACATACATGGTGCAAATTCCATGGATCATAATTCATCATTCATTGTCATTATATGCTTAATCACATACACATTACAACTAACACACACACACACACATGCCC
The DNA here is from genome assembly GCA_948208565.1 of Hura crepitans. Taxonomy (NCBI): domain Eukaryota; kingdom Viridiplantae; phylum Streptophyta; class Magnoliopsida; order Malpighiales; family Euphorbiaceae; genus Hura; species Hura crepitans. Next base: position 344 of record CANXYI011615383.1, read on the forward strand.
ACTTGTATAGCTATTTGACTTTCGTGCTTATTCACACACCATCAACATTTCTTCCATCATTTTACATATATTCATATCTTATTTTACACTATAATCATAATTTGCATGCCAATTATTCATATTCATAAGCATTTTCTCATATACATACATTTACTTATATACATACATTATGTAAAAATTAAGGTATGCATTAAATGCACTAAATAAGTGTAGATATTATGGTATTTTTATTGAGGATAAGAATGGTTAGTGGAGTCACCACTTGGCCTCTACACTAAGACCTCTGATCTTTTATTCCAAAAATGTTCAGAATCTCCTATCTTATTTATACCTTTATAATAAGTTATCTATTCATATTTTATCATTTATCAGTCCCATATCAAACAAGCATGCATTTTATTTCAAGCATCCATATCACTTTCACATGTAGGAAAGTAAATTGTGAAATTTAAGAGTTGCAACAAGCAAATAATACATTTATACATCCAAAAAATAAGCTATTGGTTAGTTGTAGTGTGGCCTGATAATTACTTGTAATTTTATAGAAATTGGCGGTAATTGCCTAACTCCCATTTCTAGGAGATTGGCCTTTGTTAAAAATACATTTTGATTTATGACTTTTGATTAATAAAAGCTTAAATCTCATTTGTTTAAGAAAACACCAGTTCATTAGGTAGAAAACCTTTTAATGTGAGATTTGAATTAAGATGTGTAAAACAAGTCATTTGCCTACCATTTTAACTAACAAATATAAGTAGCATAATGAAAAGGCACATCATTAAGAGGAAATGGTTTATAACATTTAACTGCCCTGCATATGCACTATCAGGTTTGTAATGACTCTAGAAAGCTTTGACATAAGTCTATGTAGACTATGTCAATGTGAGAATTTAGGTCCGTCTAGACTTTTGGCTTTGGTAAGAAAGTACACTTGTATCCATCTGAAAGAAAGAGCATAGAATCAATAACCAATAGTCCCTATGGACCTCAAATAACAACCCTTAAATGAACATTTATGGTTCAAGACCTAAATAATGCCAATTATACTTGTTCATGAATAACACATTAATGGACATGAAAGCAAGTTCAGAGTCACAATATAAGTTGTTGTGGACTACATTTTTCATGAGAGGGAGTCTGTGTGGGTAGCAAACAATAGCACTTAGATAGAGAGATATGTCTATGTCGATCATGTTCCTTATAAGAATGTGTCCATATTGACATCATGCCAGCCCTAAATACTAAGCATCAATATATCACTTATAGGCTCATAATCAACATACATGCTTGTATACATAGCAAGTGATTAACAAAGTTAAAGGAGATGATCAAAATAATACTTGAAAATGGGTCTGTACAAAATCAAAATAATACTTGAAAATGGGTCCGTACAAACTATGTTCCTTATAAGAAGGAGTCCATGTGAACTTTATGCATATTCCCAACATGATCCATGTGTCTTTTATAATAGGATTAATATAACATACTTAATTTTTGTTCTTTATGTGATAAAAATGACTTATAAAGTAAGCCTACTCTTATGCCCCATATGGGGATCACCTTATTGGTGGCCAATCATAAGAGATCATGGGCCCATGGTCATGGCAAATGAATGAGAGAAGGCCTTATATCTTATCTTATAATTAAGCTCTTAAACAACAACACTAGGGTTGGAGTTTAGAAAGAGAAAATAATTTTTAACTGAGGGGCTAAAGGACTAGTAGCGTGAATCCTTTTTAGAGTTCACACCTGAACTCATAAAATGGTTCTTTTTCTTAAAAATACCTTTAAAAATAATTGTTCTCTTTTAGAAAGCTTTTCCCAGAAAAAATTCTCTCTTGTTCACACATCTTAAGGGATGTTGACTTTACGCCTAGGCATCCGATATGGGTTTCATCGCTTAATTCATGCGGAACATAAATGCTTAGTCTATATAGACTAATGTGGTCTACTTTTTCACTAGTCTAAGGGCTTGGGCTTGGTCTTAGACTAGTTTTAGCAAGTTCTTGCAAATGTTTAGGTATGTACTATGTGGACCTTGGGCCAGGGGCTTGGTATGGTTAGTTTAGGCCAGTAGTGATTGTCCGTGCTGACCCTATTAGTTTTGTTGAACTAGGTCCATGCGAATTGGCTTTCTAAAGGAATCAATGCTATTACTTAAGATACTATCTCTAATTATTATCATAGGTTAAAGGTGGTGGCGTCTACAATTGCCCCCACTTTGGTTTGTGCTATGAGATGCATAAATCAAAATAGTGCGCAATAAAGTACTTTCAAGTTTAGATAAACTTACCTTGCTGTGCTGATATCATTTTCTCCTCTTTGATAGCTTGGGATTTGCATCTCTTTGTAGCTTGGGAAAGTTGATAGAAATTCATATAGTTAGATTGGCTTGTCAAGCTGAATCTAATGATGTTGGTTGGCTTGTTAGGCTAAACCATATAGAATTATGGATTAGCTTGCTAAGCTAAACCTGCAAAAGTTAGATTAAACACGGAGTCAAATTTGAAAGGATTAGATTGGACACATAGTTGAATTTAAGAGAATTGGATTAGACACGGAGTCGAATCTAAGCATGGAGTTGATTTCAGCAAAAGAGAATGCTATAAGAGTTAGTATCAGCTTTGATATAGCAAGTTTTATTATACATACCTTGCCTTTGTATGTAGTATTATCTATGAAAATCATATAGTTGTGAGTGAGTTGAGTTCATGTAGAAAAAAGTAAAATAAGTCCTTGTGAATGTGGTCGTAGTAGGTCCATACAAATGATGCTTGAAGCAAGTTTGTATGGATGTTTCTTAAATGAAGTCTGTGCAGATGTTTGTATAGTAAGTCCGTGCGGACTTACTCTATGAACATTTTTTGCAGTAGATCGATAACTATTTGTCTTTTTTCCTTTTCTTCTTCATTTGCATTCTTCTATCTTTTTTATTTTCTCTTAAAAAAACACATTTTGATGGCGACTCTTCCTTTTAGCAATTCTCTATCAACATCCTTCGATGAAACCGCATCATGGGAAGAAGCTTCGATGACTTTTCTTCTTTTAGTAAGCATAAAATCCCCTTTTTGATCTCCTTCTCAGGTGAAAGACATCTCTGTGCTAGTTTCAGAGGGTTTTATGCCCTCTATGGCTGTCAAGCACCCTCGAAGCACTACTCTAATGAATGGCATTTCCCTCGATGACCCAACTCCCATTTTGGATGATTTAACCCACCATGATTGCTCGAAAGTATGCCCCCAGGTACGCTTTCTTGCCTCTATGTGCCGTATTGTGAGTTAGATGCCTTTTCCCTTCATTTTTGCACTGTTTGGCATCTCTTGTTTGATAGGTCTGTACGAACTTGGTTTGCTTAGGATAGCCTTAATTCGTGCAGACCTTGCCTTATTTACTAGTTTTAGTATAGTTAGCATAGGATGTTGGGATGTTTTATATGTGGTAAATTAGGAAGTTCATATGGATATATTAGAAACTGCATGTAGTCCATGCGAACTTATGTTTGTTTGTGTATGATGTTTGTGTAGATTGGTTGCATGTTGTGTATTACGGACTTATAGGGGTCCGTTTTCTTATTATCCGGGCAGACTTCCGTATTGAATCCTTAGTCCATGCAAACATTTGTCTTACTTATATGTGTTTACCTTTTGTAGACACATCTTAAATGTGGGGGTACCCTGTCTGAACCACAATAGTGGTACTCTACAATGCCTATCCAGATTAAGAATAGGGTGAGAATGATGGGATTCTAAACATTCTTGGATCACTTGGTTTACGGGGATGTTTGCTAGGATTTGCAGGCTCTAAGAGCTCTTCTAGATAGGTGGTTAGACATGATGCACATATTTCACCTATCATTTAGAGAGCTAGCCATAACGCCATTCGATTGGGCTTTTATCACTAGAGTGCCATGCACGGGGTGAGCCATTGCTTTCAACGCTTACTACCATTACCCTTTGCTTCAACTATAGGAGGTGAGGGAGTTATTGGGTTTTGTCCCATAGGATTGCTCTAAGAGCATCTGATGCATAGACTTACATGAGAGGTGGATGGATATAACTCTATCGAGTTAGTCTGAGATTGATCAGTACATGCACTACTTCCTTCTCTACTTGCTGGGCACAACATTATTTACCAATGCCAATGGTAATGTGAGTTAGAGATTCCTTCCTATCTTAGAACTAGTCGAGAACATTGGCTCTTAGAACTGGTGTTGTTCCTCTCTTGGCTAGGTTTTTCAAAGCTTAGACATGGCTATTCACACTAAGAAAAGCCATCAATTTATATAGGGCTTCGTGTTAAGTGTTTTGGTAAGTAATTTTTTTTTTTTTGCTTCATGTGATCCTTTCCAATTTTAACTTTATGCCTTTGCTTTTATAGGTTTAGGCATATGAGCTACATTTACTGCCTCAATCTTACAAGCTAGACATCCCTTGTCGATACCCAATAATGGATAGATGGGTTCGACCATCTTCGGGACCTTAGAATGCATCTTCTCTAATGCAACATCATCAGTATCTCAGTTTTAGGGCTTGGTCCAATATGAGTATTCCTTGCACATGAAAACTCATTATTAGTAATTTAGGTGATTATAACTAACACTTACCTTTATAGGTTAACTTGGCATGATGGATCTTCCCACCTGAAGAGATGCCCAATTTTTTACATCTTAATCGAGAATTATCTTTTTGTAGAATGTTTTTAACCACTCTAGAGGCTTACTCGTGGTTTTAGGTGAGAGAATAATAAGTTGCCATATAGGGCATGATGCATAACATGTCCCTCAGAGTCTGTCCAATTTAATGTTATTTGGGAGGTACATTGATGATCTAGAGTTTGTATGAGGCATGACTACTGGTATCTTAGGGAGCATGCTAGTGGAGAGTGATAGAGAGGGTTACCTTTCTTGGGCATCTACTCACTTACTGCCTCTAGTTCTTTATACTTCAGGACCTCCTTATCGTCAAGTAAATTGCTAAGTCTTTTGCTCATTATTTTTGAAAATGTCTTTTGACTGTGTATTGTGTTATAGCCTGCTACCACTACTCCTAAAGCTAGACCTTCTTTAGTAAGAAAAAGGGTAAGAACTATTTTTAGTTCTTTTGGCTCTTAATTTCACCTCCTCTCACTTGTACTGCTAGGAGTGGAGTTTTTAGTCTGCCTGTTGGTTATTCATTGCTGCCTGATAAAGTCGTGGGCACTTTGACTGACATACTGGAGTTGAGCTACATGTGATATGGCATGGATAAAAAGCTATCCTCTGCTCGCCTTCATATTGAGGACAATTGGCCAATTCCCTTTGAGGCAGAGAACATCACACTAGTATGGTACTTTTTGATTTCTACTACTTATTGTGTTATTTTGATTTGATGTGACATTTTTATCTTTGATTTGAATAGGTAAAAAGGGCTTCAGTAGAAAGGACTACACAAGTAGTGGAAGCCTTTAGAAGAGCAATGATTGATGAGACTTGAGCCCTTGCCATAAGTAATTTCCTGCAATGGTTAATTTATACAAAATGTGTATGTATACATGTCATGCATTGATCATTTATTCTTTTGCAGAGTGAGTTGTCAAAGAGAGTTATTGCTCTTCGTGTGACTAAAAAAAATTGAGAGCCTTAAAGATTTTTGGAAAGCTTATGCTCCCAAACAATAATGAGGATACTAAGGATGAGGATGATACTAAAGAGTAGAGTAGATGGTAACTTTACTATTATTTTTCTTGTGAATAGGCCCAACTTTTTGTATACACAAAATTGTTACGACAATCTTTTATTTTAAATACAATCTTGCATCCATATATACAAATATTTGATAACTGATGATAAAAAACTTGCCATAATTGAATAAATGACAACAATTCATCAAAATGAATACCCTTTTATAGCAAACTTGCTTAGAAAAGGTTGATAGTTCTTAGCTTATGCATACATGATGCACAAGGGTCTATGCAAACATACTTCTTAATTGGTAACAAGCACTACTACAGACCTATCTCAATTAGTTTGTGTAGACTATGACATTGACTCTAGATGTTCTAAGGTTCGTGCAGATGTCCTCATGTGCTTTGGATTCCTTGTCTTAATAGGAAAAGGAATAGTAAGGGTTGGAGCCTATAAATACCTCCTTTCTCTTTTGTTCATTCCATATTTCACCATGTCTTTCTCCTTTAATCAATAATTGTCCAAAATTTTGGAATCAAAGGCTTTCTAGACTTTGAACATCCTTGCTCCCTTTTTTGCGCTTAGATTCTTGAGAAAAGTGAGGATTGACCAAAACTTTATGAATGCCATTGTGCAATATTGGGACCTCATCTTTTATGTGTTTATCTTCAATCACTAAGAAATTACCCCCAATTATAAAAGAATTTGCCGCTATTTTGAACTATCAAGTTACTTCAGATGATCTTTTGGCTCTTCCATCTTTTGAGAAGCATTATCCTATGGATATTATCCTTGCGTTGGGCATTTCTCCTTCTATAGCTTAGAAGGCGATTTTAGGTATAGACCCGATTTCCTTGCAAGCAATTTTGGACTTTACTTATAATTTCCCTATCAACTCTATGGAATGGGCAAAGTGCATGCTATTATGCATATTTGGCAATTGGTTAGTAGTTACTTTTAAGGATAGGCTTTGTGATTTCAAGGTCCTTTAACTTTTGACTAGAATATGCTCCAATCATAGTCATTTTGGTGTCTTCTTAGCTGAAACCATTTGAGGATTAGATGCTTTAAAGAGAGGGGACATTGACTTTGTAGTTGGGAGCCCACTTCCTTTATAGGTATCCATAGAAAGCCCTTATGGGTTTTCCTTCTAGCTTTTATTATTATTTTTATTTTATCCCTAACTTTACCTAGTGCGTTTATGAGGGTTTTCACATTAGCGGGTTTGCCTAATTTTTGTTAGGTCATCCTTTATGGATTTTCCAACCTAATGGCTTTTTTTTTAAGATTTGGTTACAAGAGAAATTGGGATTGCTTGTACCTCCTCCATAAAGGCTTTAGGTGAAATATGTTTCGAATCATCATTGTGAAAGGAGGATTGAAAAGAGAGTTGATACTCATGACCAATGGATCACATGGCTTGGCACTATTGTCGAAGTGCGATGGAAGTGTCCTTAGTAGAAGATCACTCATTTTTCCAAGTCTTGTTATTTGAGTTATGTCCCTTTGATTGGGTTGAGACATGCTACATTCTATATTCCTTTTTGGATCCAGTGACAATTTGGCCTATTGCAAAGAATTCCTTTTGAACCTTTGGGATTTCAAGGTGCACTTCTGACACACCATTTCTTATGCTCTTTTCTCAACTTGTGGAGATAACATGCTATTTTGAGAGAGGTGCCTGATCATGTAACTGGTAGCATTAGCATAGATGATAATTACAAAGAATGGATTCTAAGTACAACTAGAGACAATATGACATTAATGTTCAAAAGAAAATGTGAAAATGATACTTCTACATCTAGAAAGAGAAGATGTGTTTAGAATTTAGTGATCTGTATGACATCTCTTAACTTAATGGAAGTTTGCATGTCGATATCACGACTAAAGCAATTTTGCCATTAATTACATTTGAAACTAAGTTTTTTAATCTTGGAAAATATATTAATTTCCCATTAATAATATTACCATTGCCAAACAACCTCTGAAGGTTTTCTTGATTGGACATTTTCTCTCGGATCACCTTAATTTTTTTTTGCATGCAGTGCCTGTTAGGTTTTCACCTCATCGGGGTGTCTTAATTTTTGCCTAACTTGCCCTATTTGGGTTTTCAACTTAGTGGACTTTTTTTTCAATAGAAGTACTTTTTTAGCTTGTCCTATTGACAGGTTCTGAGAACTCATTGCCTTATAGATCTGAGATCTTGACACCCCTATGTTTAAGTATCTGATTGATTAAGTATAGGCCTTCCCAATTGGGCTTGAATTTTCGTTTGGGATCTGTCAACAAAGATCTAGTTTGTTTCAATACCAAGTCACCTTTTTGAATAGGACTGGGCTTGACCTTTTTGTTATAAGCTTTAATGATTCTCTTTTGATACAATTACATGTGATAAAGGGCTCTAAGTCACTTTTCATCCACCAAGGCCAATTGCTTGTACCTATTTCTAGCCCATTCTACTTCTGGTATATCTACCTCCAGTATTACCCTAAGTGATGGTACTTCAATCTCTATCAGTAGTTACACTAGTGAATAAGGCGTGGCTTAGGTAGACATCTTAATAGTTATTTTATATCCCTATAGTGCAAAGGGCAACATGTCTACTTAATCTTTATAGGTAATTGCCATCTTTTACAAAATTTTCTTGACATTTTTGTTAACTTCTTCAACCACACCATTAGCTTAAGGTCAATACAGAGAAGATTTATGATGCTGGATCTTGTACTTCTATAAAAGCTATCTAGTCTCACCCTGAAATTATACCTTATTATCTGAGATGACTTGCTATGGTAGCCTATACTTGTAAATGATGTTTTTTTAATAAATTTTACCATCTACCTTACCCCCAATTTATTGAAAGATTTAGCTTTAACGTATTTCGTGAAGTAATCAATTGCTACTACTATAAACCTATGTCCCCTGGTAGCTGATGGCCTTATTTCCCTAATTATGTCAATACCCCATATAGAAAATGGCTAAAGAGATGACAAACTAGTCAAGTCATTAGGTGGAAGGTAACTTAGGTTTCCATAGATTTGGCATTTATGACATTTTTTGACAAAATCACAACAATCTGTCTTTATGGTTATCCAGTAATAACCCAATCTCATGATGTTCTTTGCAAGGTTTCTCCCATTCATGTGAGGGTTAGAAACTCCTTCACATACTTCTGTGAGTACTTTTTGGGCTTTTAATTCATCTACACATCTGAGTTGAATTTCATCCCACTGTTTTTTGTACATCATTCCTTAAAATGAGATGAATTGAGTAGATAGTTTTTGAAGGGCCTTCTTATCTTTTTGATTGCATGTTCTGGGTATTATCTAGTTTTTAGGTAGGTTTGGATGTCATGGTACCAAGGTAAGTCAAAGTTGGTTTGTTTGGTTGTAATGTTAACTATACTAGTGTAAGTTGGGAAATTCTATTTGCTAAAACACATAGGTTTTGGTAAATCCTTTTTGGTTAGATTTGACATAGACATTAAGGTGGCTAGGGCATCAGTAACTTGGTTTTTTTCTCAAGGAATGTGATGGAAAATTTAATGGTTAAATCCTTTAGATAGATTTGTGAGTATCCTAACATACTTGCCTAAGTTTTCATCCTTGATCTCCCAATTACCCTTCATTTGTTGCACGACTAGCATCAAATCCCTATACATATCAACTACCTTTGCCTCTAGCTGATATAGAGTTTTGAGGCCATAAACACATGCTTTATACTCTGTGACATTATTAGTTGCTTGAAACTCCAACTTTCTTGCTAGGAACATCTGCTCACCTTTTGGACTGATGATTACTGCACCTGTATCTTTTTGGTTGACTGCCCTATCGAAGAACATTTTCCATCCTTCTTGGGAAATTGCACCTAAGTATTCATATGGAAATTCAAACTCTTTTTGCTTTTCCTTGATGGGTTATTGTGCTAAAAACTTAGCTACCACCCATCCTTTGATCATCCTTTTAGTGATGTAGGAGATGTCGAATTCCTATAAGAGTAGAATCCATCGGCCCATTTTACCCACCAGAAAGGGTGCATTTTGAAAATACCTAAGGGGGTCGCGTTTTGCTACTGTCTCTATTTTGAAGGATTGAAAGTAATGACATAGCTTCTTAGAGACCCATATTACTCTTAAACATATCTTCTCCACTTCTGCATACTTCTATTCATAAGGGTGCAACTTCTTACTTAGGTAATAAACTGTATTTTCTACTCCGACTTTATCTGTCTGTGCGGTAAGGACAATTATGAAGGACTCTTCAACTGCGAGGTATAAGATTAGGGATTTACCTAGTTTCGGGGGGTCTTAGAATAGGAGGTTTAGTTAGGTATTATTTAATGGCTTCGAAGGCTTTTTGGCAATTTTCATTCCATTCCTTTGGCTATCCTTTATGCAATAGGTTAAATATGGGCTTGTAGACTAAAGTAAGCTTAGATACAAACTGATTGATGTGTTGTAATTTGCCTAGAAATCCTCTGACTTCCTTTTTTGATTGTGGGGTAAGCATTTTTAGGATAGCATTTACCTTGTCTAGATCTACCTTAATTCCATTCTTATTGACCACAAATCCTAACAACTTGCTTGATGTGACTCCAAAGATGCATTTCTTGAGATTGAACCTCATGTTGAATTGGTCTAAACTTTGGAAGAACTTTTTTAGGGCTTTGAATTGTTCTTCCTTTTCTATGGACTTTACCATTATATCATCCACATAGAATTCTAACTCCTTGTGCATCATATCATGGAAAAGATTAGTAGCCATTCTTTGGTAGGTTACACTTGTGTTTTTTAATCCAAAGCGCATTACCTTGTAGTAGTATGTCCCCCATTCAATTATGAAGGCCATTTTGCACTTGTTAGCTACCTTCATTAGAATCTGGTTATATCTTGAGAAACTATTGACAAAAGAGTACATGAACACCATGGCTGTGCTATCTACTAGTACATCAATGTGGGGTAAGGGAAAGTCATCTTTCAAGCAAGCTTCGTTTAAATCCCAGTAATCTACACACATTCTAACCCTTTCATCTTTCTTAGGCACTGTGATGATATTGGCTAGCCAAGAGGGGAAAATGATCTCCTTAATGAACTTAGCTTTAAGTAACTTAACCACTTCCTCCTTTACCTTTTCTGCATACTTGGGTTTCATCCTTCTAAGCTTTTGATAGATTAAAGTGATAGGTAATAAGTTGGAATGGCATGCTCAACAACTTTTCAATCAATACCTGGTATGTCATCGTAATTCCATGCAAAGATTCTTTCATACTTTTTGAGCAATCTCTCAAAATTTTCTCTTTCATCGATAGTAGTATAATAGGTAATTGATATATTTTTGGGTTATTCATTTATGCTAAGATTAAATTGATTAGTTTTAGTGTAGTTAATGTCAAAGATGTTTATGTAATGATCATTTGAATACATACTAGCATCAGGAGAAAGATCACACAAATAAGTAAACTCATTATTCATCTTATTAGCAAGAAAATTATTTACCTCAAAGAGGTCACAAAGATACAGTTTATTTATAAATAAATTAGAATCTATATCTAGAATAGACATATCCTCAGAAGGATTTGGGTAGACTTCTTTGATGGCTGATTGCTTTGAAAAAACTTCTTCAGTCTACTGGATTTGAGCAAGGTTGCCTGATTCCCACTTGACCACATCTGTGAAAATTTTGAATCCTAGCTTGTGGCATCCATTCACTATCATAGGTTTTAGAGTCCTATCATACCTTGTATCCTTATGTTTGACAAAGTAATCCCCTATACAATTACCTTTCTTTAGGTTCCCCCTTTATTCGGATAATAACCTAATCCCTTTGTATCTTTCTGGGTGTGTAATTGTAGAGGTTCAGTTGTGCCTTACAAATTCTTCCCTAAACTAGCATCGGGGAAAAAGTCCATTTTCTTCATTATTTTGGACATGCCAGGGTCCATATAATCTTTATAAATTCCCCTAACATGAAATCCAGTGAAAGGCTAGTTAGCGATGGTGAAGGTAGAGATGACATGATAAATTTCATCCTTAACGGTGATAAAGTTGCCCTCATGCAGGAACTTAAGCATTTGATGTAAGGTGGAAGGAACTTTTCCTAGCTTATGGAACCATGGTCTTCCTAGGAAAATAAAGAAAGTGGTTGGAATGTCGATTATAGTGAATTCAACTTCATTTACAATTAGTCCCACATGAACCTTAGTCATGTAAGATCCTTTAGCTTGTCTTTTTGTATCATCATAGGCCTTAATAGTGATGCTCAAAGGTGTTAGATCTTCCTTCTTAATTCCCAAATCGAACAGAATTTTAGCTAGGCAAATACAAAAGGAGGAATCATCATTTACCCTGGCACAACCAGTCTTCTTCCCATTTACCTCAGCTTTAATGAAAATAGGCCGATTATATTCCCTTCCTTTTAGGGGCAGGTTAGTATTTGAGAAGGTGATAAGACTCATCATGCTTATTTTCATTACTTATGCCAGTTCATCTAGGGTAATAGTTGTAGAGATTGCAACTTGACCTAAGGCTTCAACAACCTTCTGTTTATGGTTTTTAGATGACATTAGCATGTCTTAGATGCTAATATTGGCTTGAGTCTTTTTTAGTTGCTTCAGTACCTCTTCATGCTCACCCTCTTTAAGCTCGAGTTCTTTTTTAGATAGGATTTGACCTCTCTTTTCCACTCTCTTAACTGCTTCTCCCTCAACCTTTATAGGCTCTCTCTTTCCCTCTTTAGAATCTCCATTAGAAGATTCATCCTAGAAATTTCTACTCCCTATGCTCATAGTCACTCTCACTGTCCTAAAAACTAGTCATAAGGATAGATTCACTATTCTTCACCCTTTTATTAATCTCCTGGTTAAATCCATAGATCTTGTTAAGCACATATTCCTTGAGTAGTTCGGATTTAAAAAGGCATGTGGTGTGGTATTTAGGTAATGGGTTTGATTAGGCTTTAGGATCAGGGATTTATTTTGAGTTTATAAGGTCTTGAATAGCTTTATGGAGGACTTTGCAGTTATCAGTTGAGTGTTCAGTTCTTTAGTGATAGGCATAATATAGGTCATACCTATGGCTTAGTGGTAACGGTCTATTTTGTGGTTGAGGTGGGAGTGGTTATAGTTTACCTTCTTTAGTGAACTTTTTTAGGCACCATGAAAGGGATTTACCCATATTAGAGTACCTTCTTCCTTGGACAGCATACACATCTGCAGTCTTAGTGGTGCCCCCAGTATTACTGCTTGTAAAGGTAGGGTTGTTTGCTCTTTTGTATCCCTTGTTCTGGTAACTCACTTTTAGATCAATGGCGATGTCTTTTAATTGTTCCCATGTGGTTATGCCTTTAGCAGTGAGCCCATTGTTCATGTAGCCATTTGCATTTCTGATGAACATCTTAATCTGATCAATGTCCTTAAGCTTATTTCTCATTTTCAAGATCGTTGTTCTCTATCTCTGTAAATAATCAGAGAAGCTTTCATTTGGTTTCTACTTTTGCTTGCATTATTGGCATATTGCTTGCTGAATGCC
>CANXYI011615478.1:0-11328 GCA_948208565.1 Hura crepitans
AAATTTATGCTCAAATATCAAAAATTACACATTCATTCTACTACTTATTATTTTTGGCCTCTCATAAAAATGGCATACAATCTTATTCAATTTTTAAATTCTCTTTATTTCTTATCTCAATTACATTTGTTTAGTATAATCTTCATGCATTATCATCTATACATTTATCACTTAATAGTTGCTAGTGTCTATAATATAACATACACTTTCAATCAAAATTTCAAGTGATACCACTTACCTTTTATGAACTTAATTCCATTAATATCTCTTTACCATCTCTTTACTTATACATCCATCACAAAACATTCATATTCATCACTTCCGTAATGATAATCCTCATAGGAAAATTTATCAAAAGTAAATTTAAATTGAAATCATCCTATTAATTTGAAATTATACAATTAAGAACTATTTTTATGCATAAGACTTCATAGAACTTAATAGCAACCAACTCAGCTCTTCTCACCCCTTATTCTTCCATTTTTCCTTTCATTTTTTCAACCTCATGCACATAAATACAAACTTGTGTGGTGGAAAGACATTTAGAGATTACAACTACCATAAGATAATTATTTTTGGTGAAGAAATGAAAAGATGTGGTAAAGGGCATGAAGAAAAATATTTCAGCCATATTGTACTTCTAAGAAAGAAAATGTTGTTCTTCTCTTCTTTTGATTTTTTAATAATAAATTTACTTAATGTACATAGATTTAAGGGCTAAAATTTAACAGGGATGACAAATGGAAGGTGGGAATTAAATAAAAGTGTACATATGAATTAGAATATCTAATAATTATTTTCTATAATTAATAAATTTATTTTAATTTGGATGGTCAAGATTTCATGTGACACTATTAAATCCAATGGTTTAAATTGCATCTTACATAAATGAAATAAAAAAATCTATTATTCATTAATTAACTAATGGATTTTTATCATCATGTTTAGTGACTGGTAGTGTTAGGATTAAACTAGGCACTATTCAATCTATTGGTCAATAATAATCCCAACATAAATCTTTACATTTTTCTTCTTTTTATTTATTCTTTGTTTCTTATTATTTTTTTCAATTTAATTTTAATTGTTCCAATTTTTAGAAAATTCCAACTCTATGATTTTTAGACTTCTTGGTTTATTTAAGTGTCAAGATGTTCAACTTTTTTGTTAATTCAATAAACTTTGTTGAATTTGTGATTCAGCTCTAAATAATTTACTATTCACTTTTGATTGGACCTCAAATTTTACTTTTGACTTTTAACCACCTTATCAACCTTATTCTGATATCAAATTCCACCATAATTCATGTTATAATTTGTGCTATCCTCTAATCAATTCAATTCCACTTAGGCTTAGGATGTACTATTCATCGAGACCATCTTTCAAACCTCATTTTTCCACATTTTCATGTTCCTCACACGTCCAATTCACTTTTTTTTTACTCCCTTACATATGTTCCTCTCCCTATTTGGCCACTAAATGTTCATTTCCAATTTTTCCCTTTTGTCATTTTTCACTCAGTTGTTTATACCAACTAACTTTATTCGACTCATAGGCCTCATCCATTCCCCACTTTTTCTTTTAATTTTATTTCTATCCCTATGTAATACCGGGGAGTGACCAGGTCTCTCAAGCTGGCTTAACACTCACTTTGATGCTATTCCACACATTATTCCCATGAATCATTAGCAACCATAAATTTCTTTTTAGATTTCCCAAGATTCCAATAAAATGAAAAATATGTTGCCATTTTTTAATTTAACTATTTTTTGAGATGAAATATCAGCTTTAAAAATACAAGTAAAATTACTAGGAATTTTTTTGTATCATAAACATTAAATTTTATAATTTCTCTATCAAACTCCATAGTTAATGTTCCATAACATGTATCTATTTTAGTCCTACTTGTACTATGGAAAGGTTTCCCTAATAAAATGTTGAATGAATGGAAAGATTTATCATGCTCCATATCAAGTATATAAAAATTAGTAGGAAAAATGAAACCATCAACTTGTATTAGGACATATTCTAACACTACCTTAGGATAAAATTATTGACATATCAACAAGTTGAATCACTATAATAGCTTCTTATAATGGACCTATTGATTTTCGAGAGACATGTATAGCAAAGTATTTTCACAAAAACCAAGGAACAATATTAGATCCAAAAGTATCAAAATAATTATTTACTAATTAAACTAATAGCATAAAGTTGTTTACCATAAATAACAATAATGATTTATTCTCTAATGCTCTTTTCATTAGGTAGTAGCAAATCAGAGTCATCCTCAATTGAGAACACCTCATAGGTATCCACACAAGAAGCATAAGTAGTGAGGCAATGCAAATTATTCAGTGCTAGTAGATAATTTGCATAGATGAATATAGAAAAAGAAAATCATAGGGAAAGAAAAAAGAGATTTTACTTGAGTTTTTGTCATTTTATTTTAGGTGATATTTTAGTGTCTACTTATACTCTAATAGACATCATATAGGTCAGGTTTTAACCTTTAAAAATGGATGTAGACTAGCCCACAGGAGAGCTACATGCATGGGCTCTCTAAGCCCTACACATATAGGCATAATAATAGGCTTATGCATAAGTTGCACTAGGCTTGGTGGGTTTATGGTTAACAAGACCATATCAATAGCTTTTCAATAATATGATTTAAGCCTTTTTAATTGTTAAAAGGTCCATATAAATTAGATTTAAGAAACTCAACCAAGTTGGCTCAATAAGGCCAAATTTTGGAAACTCTAGTTTTGGTTTCCTAAAATTGACCAGGGTCTAATTTTGGAAATCCTAGTTCTAATTTCCTAAATTGCAACTGGGCTCCAAGCCCAATTATTTCCTTCTCTATTCTATTCATCTATTAATGATATCTCATATCATTAAAACATTTAAACACTTTAAATCTCCTTTTACTTCCTATTTAGAGTAACCCTATGGGTTTCTAAGGTACGTTGGCAGTACATAGTGGACAAGAGTCCAAGTCCCACTTGGATTTTTGTGGTCTAATCTAATTGGTCCAATAATTGATTCCTAATTAATTATCCACTTATGTAGAAGTCTAGAGTAGTTTCTAGCCACACATTAAGACTACCCATGTATTGAAAATGTCAAGTGGTTTCACTTAACACTTTCATATGCTATTACCATGTAATTCGACTTTTCAACATACTTTATCTCATGTAGGTTTAAGTGCAGACATGTGTTAACTCAATGCTTAATTATATATGTTTAATCAAGCCTAAAATATATTAGTACTAATATTTGTTCCTTTATTCCAAAAATGCCATTATCAATCTCATTCACATTTGTATTTCACTTTGGCAAAAAAATTCCTAGAATAGAGGCATACTAGAACAATAAAATAAACTCTCCATTATAATTTCAAGTGGTGCATCCTTTATTGATCACTTAACTACCTTCAGGTATCTCGAGCTATATCAAATCACCTAGCTATGAATACATTATGGCAATGTAACAATATCAAAGTCAAAGCATAGTTGTAAATACTTAAGATAACCTTGGTGATCTCAAATCAATTATAGATACATAATTGTTATGGTGAGATTGTTTCACTGACAAAAATTATTTACCCATATGAACATTCTCATATTAGGTCTTTAATGAGCTCGTTTCTTAAACAAGTATCCATATGTTATCTCCAAGCATCACTATGCTTATAGCTTGTGAGATCAATTATTTGACTAGGTCAAAGAGTATAACATGTGCTAGTCTATCTACATTAATAATGTCCCATCTTGTTAATATTATTACTAGAGGTAGTTTTGGTATTTCACATTGGTATGCAACAAGAATATCACATTATGAACACTATAAAATTTCCCCTACACCATGAATAAATACCAAGGACTTTATTACATAGTTTAAAATCACATCACACAAATGAATTAATAGAAGACTATTGTAATAAAGAATGCCTTTTATTATAAATGAATGTTTATTATTACACAAAATATCCCTATTACATATAAGCTCTAGCGTATGCATTTAACAATCTCTCACTTATACTAAAGTCAATCTCCTAGGTATCTAATACTTATATTATTTACATGGAGAACAAATCTATTTTGTGACAGTGCCTTAGTGGGAGGATTAGTAATGTTTTAATCAGTAAGGATGCTTTCTATCTTCATATCTTGCTTGGCTAATATCTCTTTGATGAGGTGGTAGTGCCTGAGTATATGCTTATATCATTTATAAGGTCATGTTTCCTTTGCCTCTACAATGGCCTTATTGCTATTACAATACAAAGTTATTGGGTTAACAATACATGGTACCACTCTTAGTTTAGTGATGAAATTCTAAATCTAGACTACTTCCTTAGCTATATCAAATGCTACAATGTACTCTACTTTGATTATGAGTCTATAGTTTTATCTTAGTTGGAACCCTTCTAACTGACTATAACTCATATACATATGTATAAAAAACTTAACTGAGATTTGTAATCATCTTTATCAAAATAAAAGTTGGCATCCATATGCCACCTTACTTGTAAATCCCCTTCTTTATATACCAAGAATAAATCTTTAGCCTTTCTTAAGTACTTAAGGATATTTTTGATAGCCTCATAATATTCCTCTCGATAGTAGGATTAGAATCTGCTTATGACACTTAGAGCAAATGCTACATCAGGTGTGACACCCCTCACATAACCCACTTATCGAATCCGAATGAGAAGCGACATATAACTGATATTCAAAATTACTTAAAACCCATATAACTTAAAACCTTTTTCATAACTTGATTATCCTTAAGACATTTAAACTTATCTTAACAAAAACCACTTTAATGGTCATACTATTAGGGGTCATTGTTTTGAAATTTTGGTACCATAATAGTTGTTCGGTGATACTTTCCCTCAATAGTAATCTATGTGAAAACACTTGTATTTATCATGCAACTCATCCAACAAGGCTTATTCTCCAATTCATCTCAAACATATGCTTATAGATCATTAACACGATATATACAAACACATATGTATAACTATACAAACTTCTTTTAAGGAGTCATAAAACTAGCTTGAATAACATGGTTAGGCTTATAACCCTTGTTACATAAATATAAGTGCCTTATCATGCTACATCATAAATTATATGTTTACATTCCATCCTTTTTTAGGCTGGTCATACTAAAATGACCAAAGACTTAACCTAAATCTTATTCCTTAAATTCCAAAGGACAAAAAATAATTTTAAGGAATCTCATGCCATTCCTATTTGATTATCCTAGAAAGAATGAGTTGGGTACCACAACATAAGAGTCACCACTTAATTGAAGTTAGGAAATAACTTGTCAAGCCAAAACAAAATAATGGTTTAAAACCATACTCTTATTTATAACTCAAGTTAATATAGAATTTTATATTAAATTCATAATTGTGTCATTTTCCTCAAATAGGTTTGAAATTAAAACAACACATTTAATAATATAGAAACATAATACAACTAGCGCATTTACAACTACAAAAAGAAATACATGTAATCAAAGAAAAGCATACATTCAAACTAGGTAATTAATTTTCTTTCAAAATTTTTGTTCTTGCATGCCAATTTTTGAAAACAAGTTTTATCATTATTGTCACTTTATAAAAGAAAAATCAAAACCTAATTTAATAGAAAAACACCAATTAATTAAATGGACAAAATTTGGTTACTTTTCATAATGCTTATAAATCCTTTTCTACCCATTACAACATTCATAAAAAAATATTGGGAAATATAAAAGAATAAAATTCGTGAAAATAAATTTGCACAGTAGTTACCTAAAATTTATTTTAACTCAAAAGGTAAAATTTACAAGGAAATTACCTAAATTACATTCTAATCGAACAAAAATAAAATTACTTTATTTTTGAAATGGCCTAAAATACAGACTAGCCAAAAATAATAAGGAAATAATAAAGCAAAAGGTGAAATGAGTAAGGAAATAAAGATTAAAGAAAGTAAATAAAAATGAAAATAAAATAATGAGAATAACAACAAATAAAAGAAAGGAATAATAAAAAGGTTAACTTCACTAGGGTATTTGACAAAAGGAAAAAGGATAGGTTAGATAAAATCCCAAAAGATCTTGAACAACTTGCATCCACAACAAAAGAACAATATTCGTTTAAATGAAAAAATGGAATCAAAATTATGGAAACAAAAAATAATAAAAAAACATAAATAGAATAATTAGATAATAAAAAAGAGTAAAAAATAGACAATTAAATGAATAAGAAATAACGTGTGAATTAAACCATCACATTTAACTGGTAAATGGATAAAAGTAGAATGAAGAAAAACTAAATCAAAAGCAAAGAATAGTATAATATTTGTAATAGATAGATAATAAATACTCTCACTTAACTAGTAGATGGATAAGAAAATAAAATAAGAGTACCACACTTAACTTATAGATGGGCAATAAATAAAATAAAATAAAGTTGGCACAATTAACTTGTAAATAGGCAACAAAGAAAATAAAATAAAAAGCACCATGTATGACTTGCAAATGGGTGAAAAAGAAAAGAAGAAATAAAAAAAGAAAAGAGAGGATTAGTAAACCCATTATGTATAATTGCCTTTAAAATTAGTCTTCAAATAACTTTAGGGACAATGAGAAAATAATTTTGAAAAATTACTTTGGAATAAGAAAAACAATGTTTAGAAAACCCTTTTTTATCTCTATAGGTGCACACTTATCGAAAAAGCCAATCCCTTTGATAGACGTGGGTTGCGGTATTTATATACAAAAGTTAAGATATGAGATGACTATTTTAGGGAAGGGGAAAATGGCTATTTTATGTTGAAAAATCCATTTCACCTATATATGAGTCCTAAAAGGACTTCACTTTTAGTCCAAAATAATGTTGTGTAGTGGTTAGAATGACTATTTAGAGAAACCATTTTATACCCTAAAACTGCCATTTCACATTCAAGGATAAAATGATACCATTTTTTTTCCTGAATGGCTAGAAAGAAAAGGAAAGCAAAAAAAAATTCATTTTATTAAGCATTTTTCTTTGCCAAAAACTCTATACCATGGCAAGCTTTACCATTTACACCCCCCCTTTGGCATTAATGTTGGCATCGAGCTTTAGCCTATTAGCCAAAGCACTTAGCCAACCACACACTCCTTATTTTTCTCACAATTCAAGTTGCATGCGTAGGGGTCTATGTCCTAAAGTTAACCATTATCTCAAAACTTTTAATATGAGAGCTTGAAATTGAACACCAAGATTCTTATTTATTGGAACCTCTTTCATTTCCTCATCATTAGGCAATCTGATCATGGGAGTACTAGAAACCCAATGTCTACAAATTGGCACTAACTTTAGGGAGGTGACTACAGAGTGTGTGAGGTGATACAAAATTTAGAGAGGAAAGAGATGCATACCTTATGAGGTAACCCTTTTTGTGTTCTTATGAATGTCTTGATCGATAGGTTTGACTTCTATCATATTTATTTGAAAGTTCTCGCTACTCGGTGGCTTTGACTTCTATATGTTATTCAAGAACTCCTCTTACTTGATGGGTTCTAAAGCTACCCTTACTCAATTGGTTTGACTTATGTCATGTTATTTAAGAAATCCCCTTACTTTCTAGGTTTGAGAGCTACCCCTACTTGATAAGTTTGACTTATGCCATGTTCTCTTAAAACTCACCTTACTTCTTGGGTTTGAGAGCTACCCCTACTTGATGGGTTTGACTTTTGTAACATTTTCTCCAAGAACTCCCCTTACTCGATGGGTTTGACTTCTATCACATTATTCAATAATTGCTCCTACTCGATGGATTTGAGAACTACCTTTACTTGATGGGTTTTGACTTTTGTCATCTTTATCTGAGAACTCTCCTTATTCAATTGGTTTGACTTCTATCACATTATTCGAGAACTCTCTTTACTTCACTGGTTTGACTAGTATCAGGTTTATCCGAGAGCTTCCCCTTACTCTGTGGGTATAACTTTTGTGTGCTTTATCTAAGAGCTTCTCTGTACTTAGTGGGTATTATTGAGTTTGATAGTCATGCCTTGAGGCATATGCACTTTTAAAACTCATTAGTTTGTCATTAAAGGGAGAGAAAAGGTACTGTATAGCAAAAAGCCAGTTAGCATGCCCCTTATATTGAATTTTATTGAAGTGTTAAGTTCTTATCATCTTTTACAAAAGTAAAGATTCTTCGTTAGTATTATACATCATGCAAAAGGTAAACTTATACCTATTGATATGTCTGTAGTGTCTGCAATTTGTCTGTAGTCTAAAAATGGCCCCTAGGATCATAGGAGAATCCCATGTTTAGAGTATTTGTAGTCCTATATGTGTATGAAAAATAAGACTGTGGCATCATTCTATTTAATTTCTAAGTGAATGACATTGCATTTGTAGCTGATGAGCTAGTAAGCTTGCCCCCTACATTGCCATTTGCTTTGACACATGGTGTGCCATTCAGGAAATTAACCTATAAGAATAAAAAGATCTAAAGTTAACTTTGTATAATGCAAAGATAAATGTTTTACCTTTTATTCATTCTCCCCCTTTTCACTCTTGTTTTTTAATCCATTGAAGAGCATAGACTAAATGTCCTATGATTTAAATCTAATGAACATGGCATCCATTATAGTTTAATAGCTTTAGTTCATCAATGCATAGATCATTCTTTAGCTTAATTTCCTCTTTTTGACTTTAAGACCTTTATAGATCTTTATTAGTTTGCATAACTTCAAAAATTGTGTGACATTTTGAGTGCTACTCCTTCCAATTACTGGTTTATGTAGGTGGTACATACTTTTAATTGAATCTTATAAGAAATCTTAAGGATTAGTATCAACTTGATATGTCAAGTTTATGATACATATCTTGTCTTTTGCACATCATTGAAATTCAATGGATGCTTTTAGGTGCCAACTCATTTTAATGTGGTATATGCATGCTATATGTATGTTCATGTAACACCCTAATACCCAACTGATAGTTTGTTTAGATATAGGATGCCACATATGATATCTCTGACCCGATCCAATTGCTGGCTGCAAATGAAAGACATTGCACTAACTTCTCTTACTTACTATTATTAACTACAAACATCTATCTATAATCATATAATCTAGGGCCCACCATTTTACATAGACATAAGTGCCAATGTAATAATGTTACTCACCTATGTATATGTGTTGCCAAATTGAAACTCATTAATTTGTGCTGCTTTGCTTGAGGCTAAAACTTATACTCATGTCTATTACTTATGCACCAGCAAAAACCTATACACCGAGCAATGATGCTCAGTTGTGTATTCAATGAAATAAATGTGTATCATGCAAGCACACAAGCATGCATCATAATATAATAACATTTACAATTTATAACATTCTCATGTCAGAACATATAAATACTTATAAGATATCAGGTTTGATGTTTACTCAACAATGCACATAAATCCACATAGCATAAAGAAAAATTTCCTTTCTCTAATTAACAATGTAAAATGAGTTCATAGTTCTCTTAATAATCAATATTTCATATACAGTCAAGTTACTTTAGCTAACAATGTTCTTGTTTAAATAAATATCATGTTCTTTTTTCATCTGCCTTACAATCACAACCTGACATATTATAATATAATCATTTCTTACATTAATTACCTCACACTGTGAACTTAATATGTTATTTATTTAACTTCATAGTTTTGCTCATATGCTTCTAACATTTCTTGCACAATCATTTTAATTTATCACATTGATTTCCTTTAATGCATTACTCTTGTCACTATAATTCTATTCTTATAAATTATATTAAATAACTTTTATTTTGTATATGAGTTTATCATATAATGTTCTTTGTTCGATCTTTAAAACCTTTCTATTAATCTCCAATTTTATTAACTCTTTAATTAAGGCAGCCTATATTTAATAGATAGAACCTCCATGTATAAGCATGCAATAATCACATTTTTAGATAATAATATGAGTATGCAGACTTCATTGCATGGAATTCTGTTATTTCTTTATCACTCTTATTATTTATTGACCAATGTATCTTGTAGTCTAATTAAATTCACCCAGTTACATTATAATACATTTAAATCATGCCAAGTATGTGATAAGTCCATCACAATCATTATTATTCACATTAATTCATGTCATTCTATTTTAGGTCCATGCTGGAGAGACTACTCTTAAAGATACTGGATAGTGGGATCCAGACTATGCAGTGGGCCATATTTTAAACCTCGATAGCTGTGCCTACCCAATCCATTCAATAGTAAGGATCAGTTCATGAGAACCTCCCAATACTGGAGTTATAGGGATCAGTCCTACTAGACCTCTTAACAAATGTAGGGATAGTAGAGATCAACCCCATAGGACCTCCTAATATCCCAATCAACATGTCATCTCAAGTAGATAACAAGGATTATCCTTGTTGGACCTCCTACTATCCATAAACAAGGTAGGTAGCAAGGATTAGCCCACATAGACCGACCAATACTTGGATATAAAGGGTTCACTAATAGAACCTTAGCTGCTACACCTGCTATTAAACACCACATGCAATGGCCTCGGAGGACCATAACCCCTAACAACTACTAATTCACTAGTTGACAGGTCAACCTATCTAGTTAGTGTCTATTGATATGGGCCAAATCTTAATTAGCAATTACTTTACACATTTATTGGTCATTTTTATTGTTATAACACCATTTATATATTACAATTACAAGCACTTGTGCACTTACGCACATTCCCTTGTTACAAGTCACTTTACAAGCAAAACATTATTCATTTGGTCAAATTCATAATTTCCATTCTCAAGTAATCCCATGAAATTATCTATTCCATTCACATTAATAATTTTGCATGGTTCTTATTGTCTGATCCATATTTCCATGTCATCATTACTATTACATTTAATTGCATTCTCACATCTAAAACATTCATGCGCATTTACCCCGTAACATGCCATAATTTCATATAAAAAATGATCACTTCCACAAACCATGTACACTTAATATACGTGATGACCTTTTAACTTATACAACACATATTTATCATCCTTTATTTTCTTTTTATTAATCATAAATAATATATTATTAATTTTTATCTAATTAATGTCACAAAATTTATCTAACATAAATTTTATATATTACCCTCAACCATTATTTTAATTATTCAACAATTTCCCATGAATTACCTTCTATTATTACTTTAATCTTTCATTTGTTACAAATATATTTATTTATTTCTACCTTTACTCATTATTCCATGTCACATTTACTTAAAAAAAATATTCATTATGCAATAAATACAATTTGAATA
>CANXYI011615494.1:0-10417 GCA_948208565.1 Hura crepitans
AATTACTACCAATTCCTATGGAATTATAGGTAATTGTTAGGTCAAATATCAACTAATCGATAACCAAATTTTTGGATATACAATACACTTGTTGTATTGTTTAAATACAGCAATTTACTTCTTGTACATAAAAAGATGACATAATTGCTTTAAATATAATGCCTGCTTACTTGATACGAGATTAATAAACATTACAATGTAGTGGAAGGCATATTATTAGGGCATAAATAAGATCTAAATTCTAAACCTTTCTAGTACAAAAGATCAGAGGTCCTAGTGTAGAGGGCCAGGCAGTGATTCCTAAACACTAAATTGCTCTCGTCCCTAGTAAAAATACATATTTTCTCTACAACAATCATAAAAGCCCATCTCTTATTTTAGCAATAGACCCATGACTTGTAAGCAATTGAAGAAGTCAAAATAAGAAATTTGTCCTCCTTTTAAATATTAATAGTATCTTGAATGGATTATGTAGACCATATTTTGATTATGTCACTTCTAAGCTTAATTTTCCAATAACCACTTTTTATGGTATATAGCTTGCTTGGGATAGGAATATATTAATGATGCCAAAATTGATAATTTAAGTGAAAGGGAATATACTAGCTAACCTTCTCAAAGCTAAGTAAGACCATTGCCCTTCAAAAAAGAGAGGAGTAAAATGTGATAATCTCCACCAAGGACAGATAAAATGGATGACATTATCCAGTCATCCTTTTAAAAATCAAATCTAATCCTTGGTATATTCCTAGATTTGTCTATAAGGATAAAGCCTAAGTTGATACCCCCATAAACTCTCCTTAGAAAGGATTATCATTAATTTTTCTTGGAGCCATAATTGAAGCAATAATAAACCACTGATAACATAGGAGGTAGGATAATGACATATATTATCAAAACCTAGTAATGTTTTAACTAATATTAAAGGAACTAAGTTGTTGCCCTTATGAAGATGGTGAAGGAAACAAGTTATCAAGAACTCACTTTTCCTATAAGGACTGACTAATGGAATTAACAAATAAGGTAATAGGAAATAATGTTGATTCTTCTCATATTAGGATTGTCATTCAGAAATAATAACTTATCTAGGTTGAGTTGGCAATTCTAGGTAAAACATATATATGTATTAAGGCTGATGCAATCTAAAAGTAGGAGTAAGTTAAAAATGATATGGTTTATATAGGTTAAACACAATCAAAGAATGGTTTTGTTGATAAGAAAATCCTAAAGTGGCTTGGAATTCCTCGATTAAAGGGCAAATTTCTTAAGAACCAAAATGAAAAATATGATATGACATATCCCAAAATTGAGAAACAAATTTTAGGAATGACATATCCAGCTTGGTAAAAGCAAGAACTCTTAAACCAACTAAGCTTATAGTCTAAGCATATTCCAATCATCATTAGGTAGATTATTAACAAAAGGAAGTAAAAGATTAAAAAATTAAGAACTCTAAAGAATGAGAGGGGATGATGAAATTAAGCTAAAATGCATTGTAAAAGGCCTAACTTAGGGTTATATAGTGGTCAAAACCATGAAAATATGATAAGATTTGGATTAAGTAAAAAAAATCACAAAATCCAAATCAAGTTTAAAATTACAAGTAATAGTTGCACGGCTATTCCTTATCCCTCGAAACAATTGCATGACTCTACCTAACACCCACACTAATTTATAAATTGTCATACAGAGGGTATCTTAGGCAAGACAAAAAAATGTCCTTATGAATAATTAGAATGAATTGATTGTTAAGAAAAAGGTTTTTTTATGTGAAATTAAGTGATACTTATTGTACTACAGTTAATAGTAGCCAAGAATTAATCAGAATAAGAAAATGAATGATCATGAAAGAGAGTTTCATATGTAAATAGTTAGTATACATCAACATTGTTCATCATTTTAAAGAAAAATAGATATAACACACTTTGCTCTAAATTAAAAGCTCAAATAGATCTAGCTACCTCTTTAGGGTCAATCCTTAGCTCTTTCAGCATGTAAGCATATACCTCTAGCTTAATGTCTTAATCATTATACAACTTACTCTTATGAGCTAGCCACCTCTCAAGGTGTCCAATCATCTACCTCTACTCTTGAATGATGTCTTAAAAAAGAAATTGAAAACATATGAATAATTACATTAAGGTTTGCTTACATAACATGAATACATATAAGATAAAAATTGCACACATTAGCTCTATAGGTTTGTGCCATAAGCTTGCTCTTCAAACCAATTATGAGATTGTCTACACACTCCAAAGACTCTCTTAAGCACTACAAGTGTTAAATAGAAAGGTCAAACCTAAAATATTTAAGGAAACTAAAAATGGATAAGAAATGGAAGAAAAAACATACTTAACTAGCTATAGCATGAGTGAATGCTTAAATAAGGAACTTCCATAGTGCCTCTACATAGGGCTCCTTTATGGTTGTAAAAATTAAAATAAGGGTTAAGCTTTATGGAATAGTTAACTAATACTACTTTAGATGAAGATAGGTTTGTAAAAGACTGTAAAGATGAACTATCTTCCAAAATGGATGGAGTAGCAAGCTGAAACTCCAAAGAAAGCTGATGGTTGAAGGAATCAAAACATTAAAAAAAAAGAAAAAAGAGGTTAAATGTTAGAATTACTCATTGGAATAGAAATTGTGGAAGGCATACATACTTTTCTTAAGAAAAAACTCTTGACAAAAGTAGCATAACTAGTTTTTCTATCAACTAGGGTCTACACTTGAACACCAATCCTCCCTTGCTCAACCAACTAAATGGGAAGGATGTAGGTGCTCAAACAAGATTTTATAGGATCCTTAGGGAGAAGCTACAAGTAGAAACCCTTGGAACATTCTAAGACCCTTTTTCTAAAATACCAATATTTGTAGGATGAACCCTCTAAGAGGCATCTTTGCTTAGTATGAGGAAAAGAAGCACTCATAACAAGACTCCCCTTAGATATATCTAAACTTAACAGCACCTATACACTTATAGTCATAAAACAATAGCTAAGATTGGATAGGAAATAAGAAATATCAGTACAAATGAACTTATCATCTTATCCTTTAAATCACTAAAGAAAGTCTTATAGAAATAGACCTCATGTTCTCTCCTAATTAAGGAGGAATTCCATCTTAAAAGGCTAGGCAATTTATTCTCTAGAAAAATAGTTAAAGTAGGATGAGGGATAATGCCTCTCTCATAAGCCCAAACTTTCCAAGAGTAAAGATGAAAAGAATAAGAAGAAATGGTGTAATGCCTAATAATCTTTAGGTTATGAATAGTACATCCCAGGATATGAATAGTGTTTCTAGAGACTTAGGATACACTAATGTGATCAAATGGAAGTATTATTTATAATACAATTATGGGAAAATTTTAAATAAAAAACAAAGTTATTAAGATGGTTTGAAGTGGAGGGAAAGTTTTTTTACAGTACTGTATTATGAATAGTAACCTAATTAAAGTTGAACCATAAAATATTATGTTTTTTTCTCAAATTGACCTAGGAATGATATAACTTAATACTCAAATATTCCAAATATTCAATTGGTTTTGGACTTTGAATTTTTGAATATCAATAAGTAATTTCTAAAAATCAAGTAAAGATTAAAGTATCATTTTAATTAGGTTTGTTAAGGTTTCTAAGAGTTATTTTTTAGGGCCTTTTGGGTCTTAGTTTAATTTTTTTGGCACCTTAAAGGATGCTATTTAAGGTTTTAAATGAGAGGAATAAATTTTGAATAGAGTGAAAATGGAGTGGAAATAATAAGAGCCATTAGATCTTATAAGATGGGATTATGGCTATTAGATTTGAGGGTTTATATAAGGGGGTTAAATGGCTTGTAATTGGGTCAAAGATTAAATAGTGCATTTTCCTCTCTATCTCCTTGAGCCGATACAACCTCCTTCCATTCTCTACCATTTTTTTCTTCAATCCTCTATTTAACACCCCCATTCATCACATAAGCCCAAAATGAAAGATTTTTAAGATTTTTATAATCACTAGATCAAGAAAGAAGGATTAGAAAAGGAAGATTTAGAGGTTTAAGGGTTATGTGAATCGTAATTGCATTTAAGGTAAATGGTTCTTTACATGTTTTGATATTTTTCTAAGATGTCTTGGAGACCCAATAAGAGTTTTATTATGTCATTTTATTGATTGGAAGTCTTGATATTTTGTTATGGACTTTTATGTCTTATAATGTTGTATGTTTTCAAATAAAGAAGAAAGAGATAATAGAAAAGGCAAGGAGAAGGCCTAGAATGGCTTAATTGGTGTCATTGACTTTCTTTATAAGTTTATTCAATAAAGTATATATATAAAGTGTGTGCTGCATCATGAATTGGTATATGTTTAATGTAATAAATGCTTATGTGTTATGTGTATTTATGTATAAATGGAATTAAGAGTTAAGTGATATGTTTTAACTATCTAGTATATGTTTAATGAAAGAATTAGATTGATATATATGTGCCTGGTTAGTTGGTTGAATGGTTATGGTATGGGAATAGTGATTTTTAAATGTGCTATCTTGAATTTTTACTTATACATGGGAAATGTGATTTATAATTGTGTAATTGGTGTATGTAAACATGAATTAACTATTTAAATATGACTACCTGTATATTTGGCCAAAGCTATTGAGTCTTGATAATGGGTTCAATATGCATGTTATGTTAATTATATAATTTTGCTTGGATTTTGATATTTATGAAAGTAATATATGGAAGTAAATATGACCATAAAATGAATGCATACATGTGTATGTATATGATGAAATGTAAGATGGCATGTTTGACTTTGAAGCATGAAAACATTTTTGGCATAATATATTAGTCATGGTTGAATGGTGTAATGAAGGAAATATAGGTGCTTTAAGCACTCACTAGATTGTTATGTGAGATGGCTATGTAAAATGCTATGTGAGCATCGAAACTAATGTCCTTGTGATGTTTGTAATACATGAAAAAATACATTCATATTAACATTATGACTAAAGGAATATTAGTTACACCATTTTGTCACTTGTTAGCTAAATGACTCGTAAAACTTACAAAAAACTACTTTAAGCATGTGAAAAATAATAAATAATTATGATGGCCTATATGATTAGACAACCTAGTCTAAATAGGTTAGCCAGCAACTAGGGATAAATAGCAACTACCAAGGTATCTCAGTACCATTTTATAGCCTATAAGCCCAAATATACCAAGCATATATAGCTACTATAAGGTCTAGCTAGGCCACTTTATATATGCCAAGTGTGTATAGCAACTGTAAGGTCCAATCTGGTCATTATACATATATCATGCTTGTATAGCTACCATAAGGTTTAGTCGGGCCACTATACATATACTAAGTGGGTACAGCTATTATAAGTTGGGCCACTGCATATCCATAGCCTCTATGGCTAGAAAGTCCTATTATCTAGTATCAGATATATTTCTCATAAGTGTGGGGAGAAAAAAGTATAACAAGATTAAAAAAGATTGAGGCATGAAATTAATAGACATGTAAACAACTTGCAAGAATAATATCTCTTATGCATGTGTGGTTATTAATGCTTATGTAAGTTATGGTATTTAACTTGCATGCATATATATGACATCTTTTTGCTATCCATGTCTTTATTTATGCTAAAGCTCTCTCAAGTGCATAATGTATGTAGATATGTTTATATACTTTATTAAATACACGACTAAGCTCCAAGCTTAGCATATCACTTATTTTTGCAATGCATAGGTCAAAGGATAGATTAAAGTGAAGCCTTAAATTCAATAGTGTAGATTAAGAGGAGCTTCATCTTTTGGTATTATTTTGTATATATTATGTGTATAGCATGATAAGGCACTTATATGTATTTAACAAGGGATTAGGGCTAAACATGTCTTTAAGTTTGTTTTGTAACTCTTTAAAGAAGTTGTATGGATGTATATATGTATGTATATTATGGCTATTACTTTATGTATGCTTTGAGTTGAGATGGATGTTATATATGACTAGATAATCTGTAAGATTAGTTTATCATTTGAGATATAATGTTTAAGCAAACAAAAGTGTTTTTCTTGTAGGTTATTATTCACAGCGGGAATAATGTCACTAGTATGGCCATTATGCTGTCAGATTTTCAACGCAATAATTCCTTGAATTATATAACCATCAAAGTGGTTTTTGTTTAGTCACATTTTTAAAAGAGTTTACATGTTAACCAAGATCTTAAAAGAATTTATATGGGTTTTTAGTAAAGTATGTTAGGATATCAGTTGTGGGTCATCTCTCATTTGGATCTGGTGAGTGGGTCAGGTGAGAGGTGTCACATTTAGTGGTACCAAAGCTCCGGTTTAGGTGTTCCCTAGTATATAATGGTTTTATATGAGTTCTATAGGTTTAATAGCAAGCATCACGTAAGTGTACGCTATTGAGGCTTATAAGTTGCTCTATTTTATATAAATCAAAGATAAGTGAGTCTACACCATAAAAGTGTAGAGAAGAGCTTGAAAATCATGCACCTACCATAGTTAATAAGCCAACAAAGGTAGGGACATCTGCATCTAGTGCTACTGGGTAGGTGACATAAGCATAATAACCCTTGCTTCAAAAGATGGCCAACTTTTTGAGGCAAGCTACAATAGTTGCTGCTCTACCTCCACCACTAGTACAGCCACAACCTTCATAGGCACTAGAGAAGACATACCTAGAAAAGGTAAATAAGATAGGTGTTGTGGAATTTAAGGATATAGAGCTTGATGACTTGGCTGCTTCTGAGTATCATGTTAAGAGAATAGTAAAAATTCTTAAGTAGCTCAGACGTACTTTAAGGTTGAATATTATTGTGTAATATATCTCTTATAATAAGAAGCTTTTAGATGGTGGGAGAGCATCATTGAGCACAAGGCACAAGAGAATCTAACCTAAGAGTTCTTTTTGGAAGAGTTTACAAAGAAATAAATAATTATGAACTATCTAGATAAAAAGAGGCAAAAGTTCATTAATTTGAAGTAAAAGTATCAATCTATTTTAAAATATGAGAAAGAGTTCGCAAAGTTGAGTAGATACGCCAAGGAGATGCTTCTAACAGAGGCAAAAAGATGTAAAAGGTTTAAAAAAGGGTTGAACCATTACATTGGGCTCTATGTGGCAGTGATAAAGATTAAGGATTTATTTACCATGGTGGCAATGTCTTATATGATGAAAGAGATATAGAAGGAAAAGTGGGATAGGTTCCAAAGGAAGAGATCGTATGGATAGGGACAAGCTAGTTCAGCTCCTATTATTGAAAAGAAGTTCAAGGGAGATCGGTCTAGGCAATAATAGTAGTAGAGATAAGGTTAGTCATATAAGTCTAGGCAAGATTCTTAGGCTAGGTCTAGATAGTAGAAATAGGCTACTAGTACATTGGCATCTACTGCTAGGAGTATACCAATAGCTCAATGTGAGCACTATGGCAAGAGGCATGGGGGCACTTGTTGGATGACCATACCTAGTGCTTATTATAGATGTAGCTCTAAAGATACATATAGTTAGGGATTGGCCAAAGAAGCTTGTAGCCTTTACTCAGTTTTAGGCTTCCTCACTAGCTATTACTAAATGCCAAAAAGGAGATAGAGAAGTCAAAGTAAAGGGTAGCCAGAGAGCAAAAGCTCCAGCTAGGCAATATGCCATCAAGGCAATGGAAGAGGTAAAGTCTCTTAATGTTATAACAGGTACCTTTTATCTCTTTGATTTACATGCTTTAGATTTTATTAATTTGGGTTAAACACTCATATATATGATAGCACAGCCACAAAATTAGGGATTAAAGTCTAAGCTGCTTGTTATAGACATTATGGTTAGCAACCTTATAGGCTAGCATGTTGTAGTGAATAAAGTATACAAAGAATGTCCTTTAGTAGCCTAAGGACATGAGTTTTCTCTAGATCTTATTGAATTGGCATTCAATGAGTTCGATCTAATCTTAGGCATAAAGATGTTATCTAAGCATCATGCAATAATGCATTGTAGAAAAAAGAAGATTTCTCTCCAAATGGAATATAGGTCAAAGATCACAGTTATAAGTGAAAGAATAGACTTCTTATCTAATGTCATATCAGCATTGATAGCTAGAAGGATGATAAGGAAGCGTTGTATAGCCTATTTAGCTCACATGTTT
This sequence comes from Hura crepitans, assembly GCA_948208565.1. Classification (NCBI taxonomy): domain Eukaryota; kingdom Viridiplantae; phylum Streptophyta; class Magnoliopsida; order Malpighiales; family Euphorbiaceae; genus Hura; species Hura crepitans. Next base: position 8,143 of record CANXYI011615494.1, read on the forward strand.
GATACAAAAAAAGATGAGCTAGATATGAGTAAGATACTAGTGGTGTCAAAGTTTGTAGATGTATTCCTAGATAAGTTACCCAGCTTGTTGCCAGAACTGGAAGTCAAGTTTGGAATTGAGGTATTACTTAGTACCACAGTAGTATCCATTATTTTATATAAGATGGCCCCTATAGAGTTGAAAGAACTAAATACATAGTTACAAGATTTGCTAGATAAAGGGTTCAACAAACTAATTATATCACCTTTAGAACCCTCAAATCAATTCATGAAGAAGAAGGATAACTACTTGAGATTGTGTGTGGACTACAGACCATTGAATAAGGTTACCATCTAGAATAAGTATCTATTACCCCACATTAATGATCTTTTTTATTAGCTTAGAGGAGCAGGTGTCTTTTCTAAGATTAACATGAGATTAAGGTATTATCAACTGAGAGTTAAGGAAATAGATATGGCTAAAATAACTTTTTGAACTAGATACGGTCATTATGAGTTTTTGGTAATGCCATTTGGGTTTACCAATGCTTCAGCAGCTTTCATGGATTTGATGAATAAAGTCTTAAAGCCATATCTAAATCAATTTGTTATGGTTTTTATAGATGATATTCTAACTTATTCCAAAAATAAAGAAGATCATGAACAATGTCTTAGAGTTATTCTACAAACACTAAGAGATGTGAAGTTATATGCTAAGCTAAGCAAGTGTGAGTTATAGCTTGATAATGTGTCTTTCTTACAACATATAGCATATGTAAAAGGTATCAAAATTGACCTAAGCAAGATAAAAGAGATCATAAAGTTGAAGCCACCTAGGAACATGATAGAGATTAGAAGTTTTCTGGGTTTAGCTAGCTATTATAAATAGGTTGTAAAGGATTTTTCTATGACCGTAGCACCTATGACTCACCTATTGCACAAGAATGCTAAGTTCATATAGGATGATAGATGCTAGGAGAGCTTTAACAAGTTAAAGGCTATGTTAATAGAAGCTTCAATTCTTACACAGCCAGTGCCTGGGAAGGATTTCATCATCCACAATGATGCTTCTCTGAACTTATTAGGCTGTATGCTAAGGCAAGAAAGTAAAGATGTTGCCTATGTTTCAAGACAATTGAAGCCACATAAGATGAACTACCTGACACATGATCTTAAGCTAGTAGCTATAGTTTTTTTCTTTAATGATTTAGAGGCATTATCTCTATGGAGAGCAGTGCTAAGTGTACATAAACCATAAAAATTTAAAGTATTTTCCTGTCGCGACCGGACCCTAGGTGGTTCGAAGCTAATGAGGCCGATGCAACGTAGCTTATGAGCAGGGTGAGAGTCGCCACTAGCTAATGAGGGTGCAGCTAGTCACCTAATATTCTGGTCTGCATTCTGGGTTTAGGGTTATTCCGGCGTAGGGAAGGTGTTAAGCACCCTACATCGCATATTATTTAGAATGTAATTATAATAGTCAATGTGTCATGATTCATTGGTGAAAATATGCCTACATCCTTATTTAGTAAATATTAGAGATCAGTTACGAATTAATTTTACGATGTATAGAGATTTAAATATTAGTCTAATGTTTCATGTTTAAACAATTCATCTCATAAGAATATTTATTTATTTTTATATACCATTAAGAATTTCAAATATGGATATACATGTATTCTTAAAATTGACCTTATCAAATTTCTAATTATAGATTTTTTCTATATTTTTTTCTATTATTTTAAATAATTAAGTACTTCATACTTAGCTTAACTATTATTATATATATTTTTTAATCATGGGTGAGATAACTTTTAATATTGATATATCCTGTTAAATATGTTTTTTTTGCATGAAATAATTTGTTATTAAATATTATAATAAATCTTGCAAGTTCATTAAATATTTAGATATTATTAATATTTTAATAATTTTAGAATTGTCTTGAAAGCAAGATAGTTTGAACATATATGTAAGAATAAAATTAAAAACTTTATTTATGTATGTTTTCAAAATGACTATCCTATTTATTTCTAAGATTTTTATCTATATCCTAAGAAAAATTGTATTTAATTTCATATCTGGGGTATTATCTTTCTTTTAGGAAAACAAAATTCTCTTTTTAAGATTTGACTATATATATATATATATATATATATATATATCTTGGTAATTAAAATTAAAGAATCCTTTTTTTAATTAAAAGAATTGAAATCATTCAAATTAATTTTTTTTTAAATTTTCTGCACACAAAAAAAAATAAAAAGGCTAATCTGCCTTTTAACTTTAGGTTTAGA
>CANXYI011615679.1:0-15935 GCA_948208565.1 Hura crepitans
CCCCCCACACACCCTCTTAGCTAAAGTGACTCCTCACCCTTCCATTAATTTTTTTCACTAATGCATCACTCAAGTCATTTAAACCACACCCAAATAACCTTAACACAAGCTTAGTTCATGGTTACACATGCTTTAGACATATAATCCTCATGTTCTATACAAGATTTCATCCTAAATCATAACTAAATTTATCATGGCATGTTCCAACTTCATTAAATTCACATACCTCATCCTCTTTAAAGCTTTTCCTATACCTTAGCACCCTTAATCCCCTTATTAATTGCCAATTCTCCCTTAGCCTCCATATTGCCATATAAGTCTTTGAATATTCATAACAAATTCTATAGACCTCAAAATGAAAATCAAAGAACATAAGCACTCTTAGAATGACAAAATCCTTTAGGAAATAATATAAAAATGGAAAAACACACTTACACAAAAAAGACTTGAACTTTAGCCACCCCTTTTATGTATTTATAGACTATCTTGAATTTTCTTGACTTCCATGGATGCCAATGGCTTCCTAAACCTCCTAAGACCAATTCTCAACTCATCAATGGAATTTTTTGTGCAAAAATGGTGGGAATTTGGTAATGGTTAGGTGGTGGAAATAGAGGATCTACATCTAGATGGCAAGGGAGAGAGAGGAGGAAAAAGAGAAGGAAGAAACTGGGATGAGTGAATTATGCCATCTGGATGTCTAGGTTGCATAAAGGAGTATTTATAGTGGCCATGGATAGCTCGAGTGGTGACATGTGTCACCCGAGCATCCTAATAATGCTTGATTTCGATTGAAACTTTGGGAAATTTTAAAAATTCTCTCAAACCTCTAAAAATTATCATGTCAATTTTAAAAATCCTCAATTAGGCCTATTTAGGGCCTCATAAAATTTTCTTAGCCAAATTCCCTTGATAGGACAGTTAACTAAGTTCCTCAAATTATGTAAAAAAACAAAATTTAAGGAATACTAGCAAATGACCTCAAAATTTAAAAATTTCTTCTCCAGTGGTCTCAAGGAATTTTTGACCTTTAGGATATGATATTTTTAGGTCTATCCGGCCATATCCTAGGTCATTCTTGGCCCAAGTCCATCTAAGCATGCGGTTAACTAAATTTTAGCCTAAATTAATTTATTGGTCTTATTAAATCTTTAAATTATGTCATTTTCATCATTTTCAAACCCCTTAAAGTTTCACGACTAGTACAACCTACCTCAATCCTTGTGAAAGTGACCTGATACTTTAAGTACACCTTTGAGTCTCGAAGGTACTGTTCACAGAGCCTTAACTTATAAGCATTACAACATCAGCTTCAAATGCAATGTCTCAAGCATTGGCTAAACCAAATCAACTTTAGGTGCAATGTCTCTAGCTTTTCTTGAATGACAATACCCTCAGTTACAATGTTTATAGCAGTATCTGAGGAAATAGTTAACAGTGAGTGTAATGTCTTTAAGCCCTGCTCAAAATGATATCAGATCACTTACAAAAAGTGTCACCACATAAGGTATGCATTTCATTCTTTCTAAACATTGGGACACCTCACACACTCTGTTATCAGCTCCATAAAGTTAGAGGTAATAGTAGACACTGGATTTTTAGGGCTCCCATGTTTGGATTGCATAATAATGAAAAATTGACTAAATTTTGTTAAATGAGGATGTCAACATCAAACACAAAGATCTCAAAGTTTCTTATCAAAATCATTAATTAATTTTTCAATATAAGTCTTTGCTTGACCTAAAAATCTCATAGTGCAACTAAAAGAGCAAAAGAAATAAGCGTTTGTGGTAGGTTGAGAAGTATTTAAAATGAAAAAAAATGTTTTAAAATTGAAAAAAAAATGCATTTTTACAAGTTTTGGATTGTTGGGCAAAACTGCATCGTTTTATTTTAAAACGGTCATTTCAGCCTTAAAATTGTTATTTCATGCCTCTATGAAATAACTATTTCAGCCTCTAAACAGTTGTTTCATGCCTACATGAAATGGTTATTTTGCCCCAAAAGATGATGTCAATTTGCCATAGAGGCAAAATCCATACAGGACTCCACTTTAGGTGAAACAGTTGTTTTAGCCTCTAAAATGGCTATTTCACTACTTGAAGCAGCTATTTTGCACCTTGATCCATGTGTATATAAGGCGAACTCTATGTTATTCTTAGGAGTTAACTTTATGGGTAAGTGCACACCAAAAAGACACGAAAAACACATTCTAAAGACATTTTTAGATTTTCTAGAGTTTATTTTAAAAGCTTTTTACCTATTTTCTCTTGAGTTCAATTCCTAAAGGCAATTATACATAGTGGGTTGACCAAATCTTATTCTTCCTCTTTTTTATTTTTCTTTTTCTTTTTACATCTATCTACCAATCAAGCATAGTGCCCTTTTGTTATATTTTATTTGTTGACCATTTACCAGTTAAATGAGGTAACTTTATTTTATTTGGGTACTTATCCACTAGTTAGATTTAGCACCATTATTCCATTTGTTTGTTATTAATATGTTATTTTCTTTTATTTTTTTGATTTAATATTTTATTTGTTATATTTTTACATATTATTTATTTATTCAATTGTTTTTGTTTTCTTCAATATTTCTTTATTACATGACATTTTTATTATTTAATCTTTTTATCAATTTCATCATTCATTTCATACTAGCATCATGTTATTGTTGTGATACGAATTATATGAGATCTATCAAGGTTTTATTCAATCTATTTTTTTCCCTTATCCAACTTCTGGTGAAGTTAACCCTTTTGCTATTTTTTCTCCTTTTATTATTTTATTTATTTATTTATTCTATCTAACCTTTATTTTCTTCTTTGTTCTCTCCTTTTATTTTATTTACTTAATTCTATTTTTATTTGATTAGATTATATTCTAGACAATTTCAAAGTAATTTTATTTTAATTTAGTTAGAATGTCTTTTAGGTAATTTCCATGTAATGTTTTATTTCTTTTTTAGGTTAGAATGTATTTTAGGTAATTACTATGCAATTTAATTTTCATTCCCATTATTTACTTATATATTCCTTGAATGTTGTAATAGGTAAAAAATGATATTTACACAATGTAAAAGATAACCAAATCATTTTATACCTAATTAATTGGTGTTTTTCTAATAAAACAAGTTTTGGTTTTTCTTTAATAAAAGGCACAAATAACAAAATCTATTTTCTAAAGTTAGCATGAGAGAACTAAAGTTCTCTAAATAATTAATTACCAATTTTGATGTATGATATTCTTTAATTTCAAGTATTTTATTTATTTTTGTAAATATGTATTTTATTATTCCTTTTATGTGAAACGTGATTTATTTTAATTGTAAAACCTACTTGAGAAAAAGGATAAAATTATAAATTTAATCTAAAATTCCATATTAACTTGAGGTATGAATAAGAGTAGGGTTTCGAACCGTTCTATTTTTTGCTTTACAAGGTATTTCCCAACTCTGGTTAGGTGGCAACTCCTGCCTTGTGGTGCCTAATTCACTCTTTCTAGGCTAATCAAATAGGAATGGCTTAGAAATCTTCTAATTTCTTTCTCATCTTTTGGGACTTGAGAGGTGAGAATTAAGTCGAGTCCTTGGTTATTTTGATTTGATTGGCCCTAAAAAGAAAGGGACGTGAACATATAGGTTTAAATAGATTCAACATCGACCTCAAGATAATAGTGTAGTGTAGCTTAGATAACCTTGGCTTGGTATAACCTATATTCTCTTTTATGTGATATAATTATAGTGATGACATTCATACGTACATGTATAGGGAGTGGGTCCAGTATAGGGATATGAATATGTAGCTTATCCAAGCATTGTGTTTATGTAAATTTAACATATGATATCAATATTACATTATTACTATGTGATGTATGTTTAATATAGAATGATATTGACATCGTGATGCTTATTGGGATTGATACATAATTTAATGATGTCATGTGCTGACTAAGCATGATGGAGGGTTAGAAGGACCCAAATGACTGAGTTTGAATTTGTGATTATTATGTAAGTGTTCTTTGAAGAAGTTTATTTTGGGACTTGTTACCAAGAAGCTGTTATGCTACTGGATTTTTATTAAAATGAAACCATGGAACCTTATTCATCCATGTCCATTATAATTAGGTAAAATTGCACATGGGCTCCAGATGCTCATGATGTAAGAATGTACTAGTATAAATAGAATAGAAATGGAAAAACTAGTTAACATGCCATCTCTTACTTGGATTGGCAATGGAATAGTTTAGAGGTGACACAATGTGCCATCACATTCAGATCTACCTACCAGGTCTAGTGAGTGGTGTCACAACTTAGATACCTTCGGGTATAAAATTTGGCCTTCATGCAATCACATTTATCCTTCGGGCAATATTTGGCCTTTGGGCAATTACATTTGGCCTCTGACAATATTTGGCTTTGGGTAATTACATTTAGGCTCAAGGCAATATTTGGCCTTTTGGCACCATTTTTCCTGTTACATAGTTTTGGTATATTATCATTTATGTATGGCCACAAAAAAAATATTCTTAACATAAAGGTAAACGGATACAATGTAAAATAAATTTTACATATGTGCTAATGTTAAACTTATTAAAGATGTTGGTGTGAATACATATGTATTAATATGCTCATTATAAATTGTTGCATGAACATGGTGCATGATTATTATGTGGTGTATATATTTATGTTTCTGATGTTAATTTCTAAAAAAGTAAAGTTACTGCATGATGTATATGTTAACATGTATATGTTAAATTAAATACACCACTAGGCATTTGCTTAGCGCATCATTTTATTTTGCTAAATGTGAGTTAAGGAAATCATATTAGAATCAAATCCTTAATATCAATAAGGGTTCAAGAGATGATTTTATTAGTATTTTGCTCTCTTTTTGTATAATCAGTGTTGTATTCTTATAATGTCACTCTTATGCAATTTGAGAAATTGACCCTAATCTATGTTATAGATATTTTTGTATCTCTCTAATAGTATATAATAACTTATTTATATAAATATGTTTTGTAATGTATAACTAGTATGATATATCTTTCTTATGAATGCTTATTGAATGTTGAGTTTTAGTATGCTGAGTTGAGTTGGAGGGTTAGATGGACCCAAATGATGATGGGTTATCATGTGATATTTTAGAAGTGTTGTCTTTATACAACTTACTATTTAGGATAGTGCTCAGTATAGCTCTTATGCTATTGAAATTTTGACACGAGGACCCTAATAGTATACCTTGGAAAATGATTTTTGAAAATTCATATTTTCATAACTTCGTGCATGCAAAAATATGTTTCAATCTTAAATAGTAAAGTTTTAATTTATTAAACTTTTTTTATAAGAGTAAATTGGATATTGATTTATGTGCCGCTCCTTATTTAAGTTTAATTATCGAATTAGTTAAGAGGTGCCACATTTATTAGTATCAAAGCCAAGTTTAGGGGTTCTTTAGTAAATATAGTTTACATTAGAGTGCTTTAGAATTTAAAAAGTGTACATCATATAATTATTCATATTGAGCCTTATAATCTGCATCTTTTCCTATAGATCTAAGGATGAGTCAATTTACACCATAAGGTGAAAAGGAAGTTAAGATCCATGCTCCGACTACATCGGGTTAGGGGGCCACAAGGTCGAGACATTATTAGCAAGTGATGTTAGGAATATAGCTCAAGGAGCATAAGTATAGCCTACTTGGCTAAAGCAGATGATGGAATCAATAAGACACATGACTACAGTTGTGCCTATTACTATTGCTATAGTTCAAATTGCTCTACCTCCACCAATTTAGCCAAAACCTCAAGCTTTATAAAAAAACTTACCTTGAGAGGCTTAAGAAGAATGTGGCTGAAGACTTTAAGGGTAAGGAGCTTGATGGATCTCACCAGGTGAAATATTGGCTAGACAGAACCATGAGGATTATATAGTAGTTGAAGTACTCAGGAGTGGTATGTGAGTTATACCTCTTCTCTTCTAGTTAATGAGGCTTTCAATTGGTAGGAGACAATCATAGAACATAAAGCTGAAGAAGACTTAACTTGGGACCTTTTCCTTAAAAAGTTTAAGAAGAAGTACATAACTGAGCATTACCTAGACTAAAAGAGGCAAGAGTTTGTGAACTTGAAGTAGAGATAGAGGGCTATAGTAGAATATGAGAAGGACTTTGCAAGGCTTAGGTAATATGTAAAGAAGATGGTTTCTACTAAAAAGGACTAATACAAATGGTTCGAAAAGGGGGTTTAATTTTAAAATTATGCTTTAGGTAGCTCGTATAAAGATCTAAGACTTCTTATCATTGGTTGTAGCTTAACATACTATGGAAGAGATTCAAAAGATGAAAGAAAAGCAAGATATCTTCTAGAAGAAGAGATCATTTAGCCATGGGCAAGCTAGTATTGTCCTTATATTTGAGAAAAAGCTTAAGAGTGAGCAATTCAGACCACAATAGGGGTAAAAAAGGGATCATGCTTAGAGATCTATTTAGGGTTTACAATTTAAGGCTAGACTACAAACATCCCTTACTAGTGCTCTAGCCTCTACTGTTAAAAGTGCACTGCCACCTCAGTGTGAGCATTATAGTAGGAGGCACAAAGGCACATGCTAGAAGATCATGTAAGGGGTATTTTTGGGATGTCACTCTAAGGGCTATATGTTGAGAGATTGTCCATTAAAACTAGAAAATTTGGCTTAAAAGAAAGATAAGAAAGATACAAGAGAATTAATTAGGGCTAGCTAAACGGACAAGTCAAAAACTAGAGCACCTGCGAGACAATATGCCATTCAAGCCAGATAAGAAACTGATGCATAGAATGTGATAGTGAGTACATTCTAACTCTTTAATTTATCTACTTTAGCACTAATATATCTAGGTTTTACACATTCTTATATCTACATTACACATGCATTAGATCACGGGTTAGTTTTAGAGATGTTTGATATTGAGATTATGGTTAGTGATTCGATAGGCTAGTATGTGATTATTGATAAAGTGTATAAAGATTATGCCTTATCAGTATAAGGATATAAATTTGTAGTCAATCTCATTCAATTGTATTTCAATGAGTTTGACATGATCTTAGGCATGGATTGGCTATCCAAGTATCATATAGTTATGGATTGTAGAAAGAAGTGGATCACACTTAAGGCTAGTGATAGAACATAAGTGATAGTTATGGGAGAAAGATCGGCCTTTATATGTGACACCCTTTACTCAGTGCAATCACCAAACCTAAATAAAAAGTGACACACAACCATATTTTAACTCACTTTATTTAAACCTTTTACTTCAGATTCATATGGCTTGAATGCTTACTCATGTGTAACTTACCATATAAACTTATCAAAACCTATCATAACAAAAACCACATTTAAGCTATATTAATAGGGCCCTCATGTCAAAAATTTGGCAGCATAATAAATATACTGGAACATTATTCCAAATAGTAACCTGCATAAAAACAACACTTCTAGTATATCAAAATATATCTCATCATCATCTTGGTCTATCTAACCATCTAGACTCAACATCATCTCAATCCACAGCACATATATAATCTCAACACCATATCATAAATCATCATACATAACTATCATTCTTAGATTCAATTATTATTATGACACCCCCTATTGGATCCCTTAGGAGACCTCATAGGTGATGCATGCATTTCTAGGTTGCTAATGCCATTCCTATTACTTCTATTACTTACATCCATTAAACTTACTTTATATCCAAATTCACTTTCCATAGGATTTATATGATATCAATGTATAGCCATAGAAGCTTGCCACTTTCAGATAAATATGAGTCATTTTCCATAATCTCAAAAATTTTTGCAGCATAATAGCTATCTGGGTTCTATCCCAAAATTTTTATAAGCCTATTTAATACTTCCATAAGCATTTCACAATGCCTAGACTCATCTAGTCCACCATTCTTAGCTAAGCAGCAACTTAAGCATATATCAAACTCAAGCCTCAAGCCATAGATAAAATATACATATATAGAGCCTCAGGCTCACATCAACATCACATTTCACAACTGATCATACATTCACAAGAAGAGTATATCGAAAATACTTTGTTTACATTAGCAGGTTATGTTTACTTAAATACAAAATAGATCCTTAGCTTACATACATGTTCCACCCAATTCCCACCTAGGTATATAGATATAAAAAAATGTGCAATAATTACATCAATATCCTTCACTGGCATCCTCTGAACCACTATCATCACGCTTTATGAGCTAGGTTCTTACTATTGTGTACCTGCACACTAAAATAGGTACACTAAATATATGAGATACTCAGTGGTGAACTTAAAACTTTTTAATCATGGCATTATATCATTTACATGCATATACAGTTTATGAAATAATTTTACTTCGTTATATCATTTAATTAATCACTGGGGTGCAAAATTACTAAAATACCTCTAAGGTATTTATAAGGTCTAAAATAGCATTTTTGACTCAGATAAATATTTATGTAAGTATTATTACTTTTAACATGCATACTTTAGAAAAATCACTTTATTTGCAACATATGTGAAAAATGACTAAAATGCCCTTTATACTATATTTTACCAATTTCTCAGGAAAAATCATTCAATTATGCTTATAACTTAATTTAATTTACTGGCTTAACTAGGAAGACAATACTTAAAGGCACTGGATCTAGATGGAAAATAAATTAGTGCAGTGGTCCCCATTTTAGACCTATGCCACTACATCAGCATACGTGCCATAATAGAGATCAATCATAGTCTCTCCAAACACAAGTAAATAGTAGCTGTAAGACATAATAGAGATCAGCCCGTAGGCCTCCCTAGCCATAAATAATCATTATCAATAACTAGGTGACATAATAGAGAGCAATCCATAGACCTCTCTAGCTATCAATGAATACCATTAATAACTAGGTGACATAATGGAGATCAGTCCATAGATCTCTCTAGCCACTAATAAAAATGACTATCTGAATATCAGACAACTAGCAACTGCAAAACCCTAAGTTGACTGATCAACCAATCTAGTGGTGTCTAACTAATGGGTCAAGTAGCTCAATTTAAGTTCATTTATTTACCAAAAATGTTCTTATAATATTTATGTTTCAAAAATGAACTATTAAAATTTTTTTCTATTTATGTTTGAAAAACAAACAGTTAAAATTCTTATTTCATACCTTATTTTTTTTATCTAAACTGGTATAGCCATATTTTGGCTCTACTAGGAAAAATTCCATAAGAAAATTTAAGTCTACTATGACCAAAATTCAAGGTGTCATATATTATGATTTATCATCATATTAGTACATAAAAAGTTAATATTTTCTATCTAGGTACATTTTTGGTTTAGGTACAGGTCAATTGGACAATTATAGGTCATTTTGACCATTTTTGAAGTCAATTTCTACGACTATTTTAAGCCTAAATTCAACTCAATTTTCAATATCTTTTAAAGTACATTTTTGGGTACAAAGCCAACTATAACTGGGCCAATTTCTAGGCCAACTAATAGGCATAATAACTAAACATGCGAAGGTTTCAAATCTAAATACTTAAGGCACAAGCAATAGTGTATTTACATTGCACACTTCAAGCCACTTTTAGGTGCTTATTTCTACCCTTAGATACTTATTTTTGTCCAATCCTTTTTAGTCATTTTAATGACAAGGTTTCAAAGTGTATATTATGATATCAATATGTCATTTACTTAATTAATTCTATAGTCATTTTATGCCAATAATCAAACTATTGTAATGTTCTTAACTATCACTTAACATCCTTAAGTTTCATGCCAACATGCCATGATTAAGCTCTCGGGTACTTAGGAGAAAATGGAATAAATTTCCATTCCTTTTCACATGATATCAATATTCAATCATTTCAACATGCCATAAACATAAATATACTCATATACATCTCATTTCAAGCCAATAGTGCTATGTTACAAAATAACCTTCCTAGGAATCCCTCTTGATTGCTTACAGCCACAAGCAAAAATACACAATCCATGGTGATTTCTACTCTCAATTCCATAATTCACATCTTAGCATGCTAAAACATTTCTGAATATTGATCATGGGTAGCAAACTTTGCATTCAAACAACCATAGGCATCAAATCCAATGAGCATGTGAGGACAATTAAGCAACCACTAAAATAACATTCTCAATTACACTAAATTCTCAAGTTAACCAACACTACCAAAAAGGGAAATTAACTATAAACTCAAAATTCCAGCCATCCTAACTTAAGTCTCAATAGCCTAGGCACCCTAAGACATGAATATAAGGCTTGAAGTTCACTTACTTGTGAAAGAAAGCCTTGAAACCTTTAAGCACCCTAATCTATCTAGCTTGCTAGAATAGCTTCTCCTTTCTTTGTGGGCTCCAAGCTACCCTCCAATGGCCACCAATACCTCATACACATAATTATACATGTCTTAAGCATGTCTTAACATCAAATGGTAGCCAGAAATTCTAAGGGAAAGGGAAGAATCACCCAAAACTCACCTCAAATACACTATTCTAGACTACTATAAACCAGTCAACCTGTATGAATTTTATGTCCCAAATGACAGCTCCTTTCTACTTGATTCTTATTCCTCGTGGTCACTAACATATAGAAGAATTTTTAGCAATAAGAATCACTCAATTTGGTGGTTAGAGGAAAAAGTTATGGTTTTTCTCCTCGATCTGTGGTGTCTACAATAGCAGGAAATAGAGGAGAAGGCTTTTGTTCATGGACAAGTAGAAAATCAACTTGTCAAAACTCATTTGCCACTTAGCAACTTTACATGTCAACTTGGCATGAAGTGGGGACCACCTTTAAAATTTCAAAGGTGGTCTTGGTAATCCTGAACCATCCTAGTTTTTCAGCAAGTTTTAAAAATTCATAAAAATTCACTTAAAACTCAGAAAATTATGTTATTTGTTTTAAAATTCCTATTTTAATCCCCTCTATTTGCTCAAAAATTTTTGTGACCAGATTCCATCGATAAAATAGTTTTCAAACTACTTCGATTTGCATGCCAACCTTAAAAATTTTAAGAATTTGCAAACAAACTCTAATTTTATAAATTCTTTCACTAGTGGACTTAATGGAAATTTTTAGCTTCAGGGTTTGATATTTTTGGATTTGTCAGGGCATATCTTGAGTCAGTCCTAGCTTAAAAAAATTTTATTGCATAGATGCATTCCTTATTACTTAGAATGAATTATTAGTTCTGTTAAATATTTAAATTTTAACTTTTTCATCAACTTAAAGCCCCTCAAAGTTTCATGGCTAGTGCCACTACCTCTATCCACATGCAAGTGACTCAGTAACCTCGATAAACTTCTTAGACTCTATTGCACTATTCATGAAGCTTCAAATCACAAGTGTTATAGTTATCATCTATGCTACTACATATATTTATTATTTAGCAAGCACATAACATACTCAAACCAATAGAAGAATAACTACATGCTTGAACCAACATAAGAATAACTACATATTGAGACCAACACAAGAATAACTATCTTCTTTTAGTACACAATATCTTTATATATAATGCATAATAAACATACTTTAATATATAAACTAGCTTATAATACATATATTAGTATACATATGAATACTCGTACAATCTTTACTTTCTTTATACATATACCATACAAAAACCATATAAACAACATCATCTTCAAGACTCTATGATCTTTATAGCTTGAAGGTTCTTTATTATGAGCAATTCAAAAACTTATGCATTTTAAACCAAGGATGCACTAAGCTGTAACCTAGTATAGTATGGCACATTCTTTTTTTATATATTAAATACTTTAAATTATAAACATTCATTATATGCTAGTCTTTTATGTTAAGAGTTAATAATACAACTTGTGTAAAAAGTCATAGATAAATAAAACATTATCACATATTAAGGATTTGAACATGCATGACTTATAAAATAGAACAACGTGCAAAAGAGTTATTATCTTAGTTTTGCATGATTCAATCCCCAAAGCTCATACTGTAACACTGTAAGTCGAGGCTCTATGAAAAGTACCACTAAGGCCAAAAAGTGTTCCCAAAGTGCTAGGTTAACTTCATATGGCTCAAGGCAAGGGTACTGGTCATAAAGTTGTGAGGGGCCATAAAATGATGAGAATGGATTAATTTAAAGATTTAGTAGAACTAATAAATTATTTTAAGCTGTAATCTAGTAAGCTATAAGCTCAAATGTAGTCGGGCCAAGAATGACCAGGGATGTGCACGAAGAGACATAAAAAATCCCAATCCTGAAGGTTAAAAATTCCTCTCAGTCCATTGGTGAAATAATTTTTGAATTCCAAGGTCATTTGCAAATTTTCTTAATTTCGAGTTTTACACATAAATCAAGGTGATTAGTTAACTATCCTGTTGGTGGAATTTGGCTGTGAAATTTTACAAGCCTCTAAATGGGACTAATCAAGGATTTCTAAAATAAATGTAATGATTTTTGGATGTTTGGGTGATTTTTAAAAATTTCCCAAAGTTTCTATCGAAGTTGAGCTATTTCGGGAAGCTCAGGTGGCATGTGGCCCCATTCGTGCCACCTCACCCACTATATAAGCTCCCATTTGGCACCTAAGTATTCTCTTGGCCACTCAACCCTACAAACTATTAGTTGTATGCCCTAGAGCACAGGATAATTTCATGTACAATCAAATACTTATTCATTATTAAAATGGCATTCTTTATTACTTAGTGCTCATGTTATGACATTTGCTTGATAATAATCTTAAACTATGTAATAAAGTCCATGGTATAAAATCATAGGACAAAAGAAATCATGAAGATTTCATAATGTGCAATTCCTATTGTATGTAAATGTGATAATACCTAAATTATCCCTAGTCATAGTATTAACAAGATTGGACATTGTTAATACGAATAGACTAGCATATGTTATGCTTCTTGACTAGATGAAGCAGTTGTTCTCACAAGCTATAAGTATGGTGATGCTTATAGCTAACATATGGATGCTTGTTTGAGAAATAAGTATATTGGAGACCTATCATGAGACCTTCACATGGATACATAATCTATGTTAGTGAGAGAATCTCATCATATCTGTGGTGCAAGTATCCTTAGACTTAAGATTATTAAAGTATCTTAAGTATCAAATGCTATACTTTAACTCTTGTGTTTCTACTTTACCATAAGGTATACATAGCTAAGAGGTTAGGTATAGCATGGGCTACTTGAAGGTAGTTAAGTGATCAATAAAGAATTCACCACCCCGGATTATCATAGGGAGTTTATCTAATAGTTGTAATATAATGTCTTTATTCAGAAATCTCTAGCCAGAGTAAAATGCAAAGTGAATTAGATTCATAAGGGCATTTTGGGAATAAAGATATAAATATTAGAATCAACATATTCAGTGCTTAATTAGATAGAATTAATTAAGCATTGAGTTAACACAAGTCCATACTTAAACTTAGATGGGATAAGTGTGGTGAAAGGTGTTTATTACACAGTAACTATATATGAAAGGGTAAAATGGTTAAACCACTAACCTTCTTACACTTGGGTAGTCATGATACAAGGCTAGATGCCTCTCTTGACTTGTACTTAAGTGAATTTATTAATTGAGAATTAACAATGATTTAATGAGACTAAATAACAGAGTCCTAGTCTAACTAGGATTCTAATTCACTGTATGTTGCCAATATGCTTCGAAAGCCAATAGGGTCACACACTTATAGGATATGGGAGATGAGGTGAAATTATTGATTATTAGATGGCATTAGATATCATTGGAATAAATAAAATAAGAGAAAGAGGATGTATTGGGGTTAGAGCCAAGAGTTGGCCCAAAAACCCTATTTTTAGCCTAATGCATAAGAATAAGAACAAAGCAATTTTAGGCATTTATTTGATTTAATTAAAAGCCCACCATAGGTCAGCATTTTATGAGTTAAAAAGGCCTATAATTATTAACCTACAACAATAATTAAAAGGGCATACAAACCCTACTAAAGTCAGATTTTGAGTAAGATATAAAAAAGAGCCACCGAACAGAAAAATTATTTTCTACTTCCTCCCTTCTTTCTAAAAAATCTAGTTGCCCACTAGCCTTAGGCTTTTGAATTTTTTTTATTCTTCTCTTTATGATTTCTTATCTCTCTATTCTAGTGTGGATGCCTTAGATGTGCTTCATACTGGAATACTATTGTTTGTGACAATCCGATGTGAAGAAAAACTGAAAGGAGTCGATTTCAAAGATAAACAGTAAAAATCATCTAAATCCTTTTTCTTTGCTACATGTTTTGATATTTTTTTAAAAAATCATCTCATTATTGGGATCCATGGAAATTAATTTACCATTGTGCATGAGATCATAGATTACAACAATGGTATTAGAGATAGGTTTTGTCAAAAAAAATCAACAATTGTTGAAATTTTGATTACGGTAAACATGTAGAAAATTTCAATTACTACATAAAGGGGTTCTATGATTTTTTTTTCATTGTAGTCTTATTTTATTATTTTGAATATGGTTTGATCTAAAAAAATTCTAGTCTTATTTAATTTTGAGAATTAAATTGAAACTATGCATGATAACCGAATAGATGGTCTAAATTAGGATTCTTGGATTTTGTTGTGTTCTTAGCAATTCTTATTGGATTTATTTTCAATTTTTTTTCTAATTAAACCATGAGAATAATGAATTAAAATGTTGATTTTAATTTTGGATATAAAGGAATTATATAAATTTGTGATTCAATTTGGAAAAGATTGAAACATAGTAAATGGATTTTTCTAAAAAAAAAATCTGATTAGGATGTATTTGTGTAATACATATTTGTTGACTTTTCCAATGGTTCCAAATTTAAATTATCATTAATATAAGATATTTATGATGTCAATTAAAAGGTTTTAATTATAATAATCATATTGCAATTGAATTTGATTCATCATTTCTCTTGATTGTCAAAATTGTGCATCGTTTTGTTGATCGATAATGGTAAATTTTGTCGGATGAATTGGCAATGACTTAAACCACTCAAGGAGCTTATTTAACTAGATAAAATTCATTATTACAGAGCTAAAAAGATACTAGTGGCTTTTGGAACTGATCCAAAGTCGTTTGGATGAGATTTTAGAGTCCAAATTGCAATTGAATTTTTAGTTGGCTAAGAATTCGATTTCTAGTAAAACTATTTAAAGTCTTTTAATTAAATTCAAATTATTTAAAGAGATTAAATATTTTTATCTTTATGAAATTGATGATAATTATCTTATCTGAATTTTTAAATTTAAAAAAAAATTAAATAAGATAAGGAATTATCATCTTATTGCAATTTGTTAGCAGTTTACTTAGATTAGGATTCCTAGTTAACTATAAATTCTAGTCTTTTATTTAAATTTAAAGTCTAATGAGATTAGATTTTTATTTTAAATAAAAGATAAATTTTATCCTAAAATGATTAGATAAATGTTATATAAATGGATATGGATAAATATAAAATAAGAATCCAAATGGAATTATCTTCTTATCATAATTTGTTAGCAGTTTACTTAGAATAGGACTCCTAGTAAACTGTAACATCTATTCTTTTATTTAAATTTAAATTCTAATGAGATTAGATTTTTATTTTATATAAAAGATATATTTTATCCTAATCTGATTAGATAAATGTTATCTAAATAGATATGGATAAATATAAAATAAGAATCCAAATCATAATCAGTTTCCTAGTTTAAATAGAATTTGATTCTTACTAAACTTTTTCTTGTAATCTTCTTATAGGATAAGACTTCTAATGTGATTAGAACTCTAATATGAATAGGATTAATGTAATTTAAATATCTAATGAGTTTAAATAATTAAATTACATTATTAATTATTAATTAGGTTAATAATTGATATCCTATGATTACAAGTATGCATAATTTGATCAT
>CANXYI011616028.1:0-11044 GCA_948208565.1 Hura crepitans
TATTTTAATTTTTGTTTTAGGTAGTTTAAGGTATAATAAGAAAGCTTATGGTTTTAGATTTTAATTTAGAGTTGTATAGAATTTTTGGAAATTTTTCTAAGGTAAAATCCTTTATGTTTAGGGCAAAGAGAAGGTGTTGAAGGAGAACACCATCAAATGCCTTCAAGTGGTGGAGAAAATGGTGTTTCCACACCCTAGGTATGTGGACTTGACTCAATGAATACATGCCATGTAGTTTTACATGTGTTTATGTGTGTATGGAAATGGTATAATTTAGGGTTAGGCATGGAATTGATGAAAATGAATGGTGTCATTATGTTACTGGCATGAAAATAACATTGTATGCATGATTTAGGTGAAAGAAACTAAGTGTAGGTTTGTGTGGTAGGTGTGGCTAAATGGTGTGCATTTAGGACATAGTGTGTGTATTCATTTATATGACATGCTAGGCATAGCAGTGACATGTAAATGAAATGTACAACATATTCTAGGAATGTGAACAATCATAATGAGATGTATGGAATGGTAGCTTGAACAATAGTGACCTAAATGGATATGTAATGTTGACATAACTAATGACAAGTAAAATAGTGATCATATGTGCATATTTGTTGGCATGAAAATGATAATTAGATCAATGGTGATTGTGAGATAAAATGGATGCAGAAATGATGACATTTGGATTGGTATGCTTAGTGCTATAGAAAGCACAATGTTGGAAAATGACCAAATGAATAGTAACTTTTGCAAAAATGACCAAATAAATAGTAGCTTTGCAATAAATGACTTAAAATGGAAAATTATGTATAATTATATGAAAAATGAATATAAATGTCATAAATGACATGAAATAAGGTGAAAGGTGACTATTAATTTTATAAGTGATAAATGAATAGTGTATTAGCCCATCAGTTAAACACTTACTGGATGGGTTGACCGGTCAACTAGAGAATTAGCAGCCATTAGGCTGATTGGTCCTTCTAGGGCCACTATTGCTTGAGGTGATGATGGGTGCAACCACCGAGGTTATAAGGTTGAACCCTGCACACTTGGGTATTAGGAGGTCCACCTAGGCTAATCCCTGCTACCCATTAGCTGTATATGGATATTGGGAGGTCTCACGGGACTGATCCCTACTATCTACCCATGTTATACTAAAGATGTCAACTTGGGATATTGGGAGGTCCCACGAGGCTGATCCCTACTATCCCACTTATGGATATTGAGAGGTCTACAGATTGATCCGTACAATCTACTAGTCTAGTATTGGGAGGTCTATGAACTGATCCCTGCTATCAGACCAGGTAGGTATAGCTACCGAGGCCCAAAACATGGGTTGTTACATAGGATAAATCCTATTATCTGGTGTCTTAAAGTGTAATCTGTCTATTATGGGCCTGAATAATATTAAACTTAATAAAGGTAATATTATTTGACTATTAATAAAGGCCATTGAAGTAATATATGGGTTTGAATAATTGAGCTGACCAAATGGTATCTAAACTAGTTACTTGCATAACGAGGCACTGTAAGGCATAATATATAAATGGTATCTAATATGATAAACCTACATAAAAAGGATTATAATGTCCATGCATGTGTACATATGGCCTCATACATGTGTTTGCATTCATGACATACATTTATTGTGCCAACTCCACCATTGAGTGTATACTTAGCGTGTCAGTGTTCTGATGTATAGGCTATAGACAAGGTAGCGGTCCAAGTTCATCAGTATAGTGTAGCTATTGCTGAGTCTCTTTTTGGTATATTTTTTGTATTCTTTTGGTTATGTTTTAGAAGTGCACTCATGTATATTGGGGTTAGAATTAGTTAGGGGATATACATCGTGAAAACTCAGATAACAAATTGTATGCTTTGTGGAAACTTGAATTTTGGTGGATATATATATATATATATATATGCATGTATAGTTGTTAGACATCTATGAGTCTAAGACCCTATGTTTGCTTGTGACTATGTTGATGATTGTTTGAGGGACCAGAAGGGTCTAGGAGTTAAGGATTGAGACTTTAATGTTGTAGAAGTGCTTTTTATGTAGGAATTTTTTTTTTGTTTTTACTTAAGTAGCCGTTATGCTGCCCGAATTTTTATAGAATGGATAATAGACATAAATTGGTGTTTTATCATACTAAAATAGGTAGCATTAGAAAGTTATACAGAAATGACCATTAGTCACTCAAGATAAGATAAAAATATGTAATTAAGCATACGTGTTAAATTAATGAACCCTAAGGTAATTTAAGGAGAGGTGACCTACAAGAAGTAGCACACTCTATCTGTGTCTTTCGGGAATGGGCAGGGTGTGTTACAATTAGAGTTAAATCTTTAATATCAACAAGTTGATCAAGAGAAGATTTTTTTTTCGTATTTTGCTCTTCTTTAGTATAATATGTGATGTATTCATGTAGAGGCACTCTTGTGTAATTTGATAAATTAGGCCTAATCTATAATGTATATAATTTTTGTAACTTTTCAAAGGCATATTATAACTTGATTATGTAAGTATGCATGATGATGTATGGTTTGTATGATGTATGCTTATGGAAAGTTGTGATTGAGGTTAGAGGGTCGAATAAACCTAGATGATGATGGGATATGTTGTGATACATTAGAAGTGTTGTTTTTGTGCATGTTACTACATGGGATAGTGTCCCGGTACAACTGCTATGCTATTGAATGTTTGATATGAGAACCCCATTAGTATACCTTGAAACCAATTTTTGTTAACTTGTATTTGTATAACCTTATGAATGCAATGGTTTCCTTTAAAAAGCATGGTTTTAAATTTATATAGAATTTCTATCAGACTAGATTAGATATCAGTTTGTGTGTCGTTCTTTATTTGAGTCTAGTGATTGGATCGGGTAAGGGGTGTCACACAATTGCTAATCTCCCTACTTGATTAGCCAACCTTTGTCTACTTATATAGGCCATCACTAATTTCAATTATGTTTCACCTATTTAAAGTTGATTTTAAGAGCTTTACATGTCCTTTGGCCAAAAAATAACCAAAGAAGGGTAACTAAGAACATCTTATCATATTAAATCCATTTATATCATTCCTCATTTATATGAGCATATTTAACATCATATCATGCATAAGCCTATTTTTATACTTTATAACCATTATCTTAAGCCATTTACATTCATTAACATACTAAACCATTCTTGCATTACAACTAACATAATCATCTCATCAAATTACTTTGTGAATGCCTAAGGCATCCACCATGTAATGCCCGTAAGTTGAAGTTGCATGAATAGTATCTTTGAGGCATGAATAGTGCTTTTAGGGAGCTGAGGCACCTTTATAAGGCCAGGAAAGGTGTGTACTAGTTATAAAACTTTGATAGGCTAGAAAATGAATAATATGAAATAATTTAAAATTTTAGTAGAACAATAAATCATTTTAAGCCAAGAACTAGTGAATAGTAGCATTAATTGAGTTTGTGATAGGATAGCTTCGGGATATGCTTAGACAAGCCTAAAAATATCATACCCTGAAGCTCAAAATTTTCAATCTACATGTTGGTGAAGGAATTTTATTTTTCTGAGGCCATTTGATAATTTTTTGAAATTTCTTATTTTTATGAGTGAATAGTAACTATAGTTGCCATTGGAGTTTGGACCTAAAATTTTACAAGCCTCTTAATAGGCCTAATTGAGGATTTTTAGAACTAAAGTAACTATTTTTAGAGGTTTAGAAAAATTAATTTAAAATTTCAAAGCTTAAAAGAAAATCGAGTGCGTATGGATCATTCAATTGCCACGTGTCATAATTTGAGCCATCCACCTCATTAATATAAAAGACCCTACATATGTGAGAGTGTCACATATGTAAGGAAACCATCCCTAACCTCTCTCCACCAAAAAATTCGACGCTATTTCCATTTAGCCCTTCTATAATTTTTAATTTCTCTCTCTTCTGAAACATACCCAAATCTTATGAATTTTATATGGAATAACCCCTCCATGATCTCTAGAGTCCATTCCAAGCAATAAAATTGAGAATTTTTGCTTAGAAAGTGAGAAATTCCATAGGGGTGAATAGTAGTTATTTTGAGTGTAAGTGATGTTTTCTTAATTTTTATTTTTGTTTTAGGTAGCTTACATGATTCTAAGAAAAACCATGTTATAGATTTCAATTTAAAGGTTTATAGAATTTTTTGGGAATTTTTCTAAGTGAAAATTGGTTATGTTTTAGAGCAAGAGAGAGGAAGTGAAGGAGGAGCTCAACCAAGGCTATAAGTGGTGAAAAAAAGGGTGTTTTCACACCCTAGGTATGTTGATTTGGTGTAATTCTTGCATACCATAAGTTTATGGATGCGTATGTGTATGTGAATGTGTATGGAAGTTTTATATGTTAGGCATGTATATGTAAATGATGTGAATTGGCCATGTAAATATGTTAGTCTAATAAAGTTGATATTGTGTGCATGATTTGGAGGAAAGAAAATAAGTGTAAGTATGTGTTCATGTAATGGCCGAATGGTATGGTTAGTAATGGCATGATGTATGTTTGTGTATGTAACATGTTAATTATGAAATTAGCTTGGAAATGGAGTGTAAAATATGGTAGAAAAATGAAGTTAAGGAAAGGGATTGATAAATAATGGCTTGATATTTATTGACCTAAAAATGGGACTTGTTATGTTATATGAACATGCATGTGGAAATGACAATTCATAAAATGGGAATAATGGCATGAAAAGAGAAATAGTGAGTACTTGAATTGAAGGATATGATGCAAGAATGATTAATAGTTAACATTGTGATTATGAAAATAGCAAATGGCAGATATGATGTGCGATGACATGAGACTTGTGAAATGAAAAATGACAATAAGAATAGTACTTTGCAAAAAATAACCTATAACAGAGATAGGTGCATAAGTGCACCAATGTTGGCTATGTGATTTATCAACATTAAGATAATGATAAAGAAAGACATGTAATTGTATGATCGAACCATGAGAAATAATTTGGCCCATTAGTTAGACATGTAATGCTTGTGCATCGAGGCTCCGTGAATAGTGTCACTAGGTCTAGAAAGTGTGCCCAAGGTGCAGGGTCACTTGCATGAGAATCAAGGCAACAGCTTTAGTCATAAAATTTCGAGAGGCTTTAAAATGATGAAAAATGCAAAATTTAAAAATTTAGTAAAACCAATAATTCATTTTAGGCTATAAGCTATTGATCTGTGTAATAAAAATTAGTCGAGCCAGAAATAACCCAGGATGTGCCCAGACAGACACGAAAATATTGAACCTTAAAGCTCAAAATTCTACTGAGTCCATTGGTGAAAGAACTTTTGAATTCTAAGGTCATTTGTAAATTCTCATAATTTTTTAAGTTGGCATGCAAATTAAGGTAGTCTGAAAACTGCCTTGTCAATGGAATTTGGCTGCAAAATTTTATGAGCATGTAAAGGGGATTAAAATAGAAATTTTAAAACAAATGTCTTAATTTTTCAAGGTCTGTGTAAATTTTGGTGAATTTCTAAATTTTTGCCAAAAATTTAGTCATTTTGAAATGGTTTGAGAGGTCACAAGACATACTCATACCATGCCAGTTGGCCTATGGGCCATGCCAAGTGTTCAAATATGGGTGACAAGTGGACAATTCCACTCAAAACAAAAGAAAATTTTCTTTCTTATTTCTGCCAAAAATCGATGCCATTTATACTTTTAGAGGCCATTTTTATCTCTTTCCTTCAGCCATTTTTGCAAATTCTCATTTCCTAAATTTATTCTGGGATGTTAGGGAGCTAAAAGAAGAAGAAGAACAATAAAAGGACCTTTATGATTTAATTAAAAATCCCTAAAGATTGCTAGTCAGAGGCAGTCTAATAAGGTACCTTAAGTGAGTTTTCTTGCCTTTTGCTCTATTTTTCTTGGTTCTTTTGGGCTGTAAATGAAGGTTTGGGATGCCTAAAAACTAAAAGTGTGTATTTGAATTGTGTTTAAGGGAGATTAAAGGAAAAAGTGGCTTAAAGAAGGTGATGAAAAGCTACTGTTGAAAGGCTAGAATTAGGTGCTTGAAGACCTTGAAGTGGTGGCTATTTTCTCCCTTGTAAATTAAGGTATGTGAACTTTAATATTTTTCTCATGCTAAGAGGGTTTCAAGGGCTAGAAGTGTACTAAAAAATTGGGTAGTTCAGGTTTAACTTAATGATAGGTAAATGCTTAAATGGAACCTTGTAGGAAAATGTTCAATTGACATGTGGAATGAAGTTTTAGCTTGGTAAGGGTAGGTTGTGGTTGTTGGTCGAGACAACTAGGGAGTCAAACTATGTGAATATAGTGGTTTAAAGTAAGGTTGAGGTAGTTTAGTTGGTTATGAGATGGATTAGTGGGGTGTACTAGTAAGGGTGATTGAAACATATGTGTTTAGTGAATATTTGGTGAGTGGCCAAGAAGGTTAAAAGCCATTTATGTGTGTGTAAGTGATTTAAGGCCTTTAATAGATGTGTATATATATATGTGCATAATGGTTTGTACATGATATGATGATATGGTTTGCTTTAAGCTTGAGTAAGGAATAAATGTCTGTAAATCCTAACATGGCCAAGACTTAAGCTATGAATAAGTCATGTAAATTGACATGAAGATGTATTTGTATGTCTATAAGTGTGCTCATAAAATATTAATAAGAAAGTATGTGGGAATAGAATTAAATAAATGTATGTTTAAGGACAATCCCAAGCTATGGCCGAGAGCTACACCAAAGAAAAGGGCATGAAATTGTTGATAAAATGCATGAAATGTTTATGTATGATAAGGCATAATAGTATGAACATGTTTAGCCTAATTTGGTTGGCATGAAACTAGTTTGATGTACATGATTAAAATGGCATGAAATGAGACCAAGAGATATGCTTTTAGAGATGTAATATTGCTTAAGAAATGAGACTTGAACTTGACTAAAAAGGGACTTGAAAATTGGCTTGTAATGTTCCTATAACATGTGCCTTTAAGGGCTATTATTTGTGATTGAATATGATGGAAATTGTGCTTATGTTTAGCCTAGTGACTATATGGCTTAGGGGCTATGAACCCTAAGGACAATTTTTTCTTTAGTGATCTTTAGAACCACGCTGGAAACATTCCCCACACCGACCTATTCTACATTACCCCCGGTGCCTTCTTTGACAAGTGGCATATATGGGATGTCCATTTCTGTTACCCCTTGTACTCAAAGTACTACTAGCCTAAGAAGGCAATCGAGGTCTAATAGTTAAAGCTTGTTTTGACCTTTAGGTTTGTGCCTATCTCGACCCCTGATATCATGTCTGATACTGAGACCTAGGTTAAGACTATACCTATGATTGACCTTCTCTTCTCTTCTTCCCATCTCCTAATACTACACTAGACAGTCCCACAGTAAACTGTCTTTTTCTCTGGAAGAGGTCCCTCTTTTCCTGTACCATTTCTTCCATGTCATATGCTGCTGACACTAATATAGCAAAATCCCTCTCTCTAATATTGGATACTTGTATCCTCAACTCCATATTCAATCCTACTAAACATCTCTTACATTTCTCCTCCTTCTTAGGAATAAATTCCTCAACATACTTCAGGAGTTCAGTAAAATCCTTCTTATATTATGACACTATTCTCCTTCCTTGCTTTAGATCTAGGAATTCTTATCTCTTTTTATCCTTATAGAAGTCAGGTATGTATCTCTTCTTAAACTCCTTCAAGAAAAATTCCTAGGTCAACTTTGCTAGTGTTTTTCTTCTCTTGGTAGTATTCCATCAATTATGAGCTTCTTCCTGCAGAAGATAAGTATCACACTGTAGATTCTTCTCTGATACCACTAAATGTGACACTCCCTACTGGATTCCCTGAGAAACCCCATAGGTGATGCATGCACTCTTAGGTCACCCATCCTTATATTGACCACTAATACCATTCATTTAACTTGCATTACTTTACATCAGCCTACCATACTCTATTTCTAAACTCTTTTCCCTTTGGTTTTATACCTTATTCAAGTTGTACTCATACAAAAGATGTCAATTCTAGGTAATTACTAGTCATTCCCAAAAATTTAAGAAATTTTAGCAATATAATAGTTGTCCAAGTTCCTATCCAAAAATTTTAAAACCTGTTTAAACACTTTTATGAACATTCCATAACTCCTAGACCTATCTAGTCCCCTATTCTCAACCTAACATCAACCACTATCACACAACAATCACAAGCCTCAGGCCACAAACAAAAGCATGCATATATAGAGCCTCAAGCTTACATCATCAATAAACATCATTACTGAACATGCATTCATGAGGAAACATATAAGGCTATTTTATGTACATCAACAGTTTATGCTTACTTATATACATCACATATACAAAGCTTAAATACATTGTTTTCTACCCAATTCCCACCTAGGTATAAGGATATCAAAATTGTACAAAATTTACTTTATATTTCTTTAAGGTTATCCTCTAAACTCCTATCTACATGCTTCATGAGGTAGGATTTTGCTCTTGAGTACCTATGCACCAAAACAGGTACGCTGAGTACACGAGATAGTTAGTGGTGAACTTAAAGTATTTGAATCATGATATTATAGCTTTTCATACATGTGTAGTCTAATAATTATGTTTACCTTATTATTTGATTCAATAGATATAACATGGTGACAAATTACTAAAATATCCCTAAGGTAATTATATGTCATGAAATAACCTTTTGGACTCATAGAAAGTATTTTAAATAGTTATTAACATTCATAGCATGCATACTTTACATTAAACAATTTATTTAATCACATATGTGTAAAATGACCAAAATGCCCTTAAGTCTGTATTTCATTAATTACTTAAAAAATATTATCCAATTATGCTTAATTTTATCTCAATAACCATTTTCATTATTCATTTAATTTAATTCACTAGCCTGACTAGGAAGAGAACACTTAAAAACACTGGATCTAGAGGGATAATAAACTAGTGTAGTGGTCCCCATTCTAAACCTACACCACTGCACAGGCATGTGTACCATAATGGAGATCAACTTGTAGCCTCTCCAGACACAAATAAAATCACAACATCTATGTGACATAATAGAGATTAACCCATAGGCCTCCCTAGCCACAAGTAATCATCATTAGGTGTGACATAATAGAGATTAGTCTATAGGCCTTCCCAGCCACAAATAATCTCAATAACATGTGACATAATGGAGATTAGCTCGTAGGCCTCCCCAACCACAAATAATCTCTACAACTGTGTGAAATAATAGAGATCATCTCATAGGACTCCCTAACCACAATGAATATCATTGCCTGAACATCAAAGAACTAGCAGCTGCTAAATCCCTAAGTTAATTAGCCCATCTAGTGGGTGTCTAACTAATAAGCCAAGTAACTCAGTTTAAGTCCATTTATTGACCAAAAGTGTTCTTATAATATTTAAGATGCAATAATAGACAGTTATAAATTTTATCACATAATTTATTTTTAGCCAGTCTGGTATAGCCACATTTTGGCTCTATCATGTAAAAATCCCAAGTTAATATTAAGTTTTGTTAGTATCAATATCTAAGGTTTAATATGTTATAATTTATCATGGCATTAATTCTTAGGAAATTAACAATTTCTATTTAGTGACATTTTTGGTTCAGGTAATAGTCAACTGGACAGTTACAGGTCATTTCCACCACTTTTCAAAATGCATTTCTGGGACTGTTTTAAGTCCAATTTCAGTACAGTTTTCAACATCTTATTAAGCACATTCATAGGTCCGAAGCCAATCATATCTAGGCCACTTCTAAGGCTAAACAATAGGCATAATTGCCATTCATTCATATATCTCAAATCTAGCCCCAAAGGCATAAGTTCATGTTCATTTATCATAATACAATTCAAGTCACTTTTTAAGCCATCATTTTAGGCCATTAACATATGTTTTAGTTCCACCTTTTTTGTCATTTAAGGACACATTCTCAAAGTCATTTAAGGACACATTCTCAAAGTATATTTAAAATATTATCATGCCATATACATTGTTCAATTTAAGGTCATTATGAGCCAATTGTTTTGACCATTATAATTCATATGCCTAACTCTTCAATAGGCCTAATTACATGCCATATTGCCATTAACATGCTCTCGAGTAATAAGGAAAATAACACATAAGTCCATTTTTTTCACAATATATCAATATACATCCATAAATATATACCATGAACATAATTATGCACATACATACTAATTTTAAGCCAATTCTTATAGATTTATACACTTATAAGTCCTTTATCAATAACTACCCATAAAATTCATTCATGGTAGCTATTACGTACAAGCATGAGATATACATTTCATGGTGTTTTTGAATCCTAATTACCATAATTCTTACTCTAATATGCCAAGAGATCCTTTATTCATATTTTAGTCATTATACATCCAAGCCAAACATCCTTAACCATCAAAATCAGCAAGCAAATAAAGCCAAATTTCTAAATCCTTTGAAACATGGCTCCCTAGTTCACTAAGTCCTCATTTAATCAACATTCCCATTGAAGAAATTATAAATAAACTCAATATTTCAGCCATCTTAATTTGTTGTTCATTATCTTAGGCACCTTATTGCATGAAAGAAATGCTAGAAGTTCACTTACAAGTGATAGAAGTCCCTTGAATCCATAAGAATAGCAAGTTGTCCAGCTTCCACGATGATTTCCTCCTCCTTCAAACTTTAATCTGCCCTCTAATTGCCATAAACACCTCACAAACACAATCACAAAGATGTTAGGCATGATCCAGCATCAAATGGCAACCAAAAAACCTTAATAAATAGAGGAGAAACAGCTATGAACTCACTTAAAGGTCACTATTTTGGATAGTTTGAACCAATAAGTTTTGCCAAATTTTATCTCCCAATTGAGAAGTCATTTTTCCTCATGGTGCCTAATAGAAAAATCTAAATTTGGCAACTAGAATCACCATTTTTGGTGAAGGGATAAGAAAGTTATGCCCAGATTTCTCTTCACTTAGAGTTGGCAATAACAAAT
>CANXYI011616124.1:0-15508 GCA_948208565.1 Hura crepitans
ACAACAATTAAAAGCAGAAAATGTTGAAGGGTTGAAAATTTTCTGAAGTTGATATTTTTATGTATATCTTTACGTTAGAATGTTGTCAATTATATGGAGGAAAGATGATAATAAAACAGACACTTTATATATAACTTTGGCAGCTGTCAAAAAATATATACAACTTCAGCTCATGTTTTAGTATCGGTCTTTGTTCTTTTTCCTAAAAGAAAAGAAAGGAAAGCCAAACTGTCTTTAATTTACATCAAGCGTAGACAATTTTCTTTGACATATTTAAACACGTAATTCTCTTTAAAATGGCATCTGGCTGATTTCTAGCAAAGTTCCTATTGACACGGCACATTGGAATTGTATGATGATATTGAAATAATCTAAAGAAGTTTGACAAGAAAAATAATGAATTATTATTCCTCAATAATATATTTATAGAGAAAAACATAGGGTCTATTTATACAGTTAAAAAGGACCCTATAATAGGAAAAATAATAGACTCTTAATAGATATCAACTAGTTGCTCGATAAGGATAATTGCCAATTCTAGATATACACAACAACTAACAGCTAACATATTCATATGCTAGTCAACACTCCCCCTCAATTTGGAGCATAGATATCACACATGCCCAACTTGTAAACTAAAGTATGATAAATCCTATTACATAGTCCCATGGTGAACACATCAGCTAGTTACTTGTCATATGTCACATGAAACAAGCTTAAGACACCATCAGTTACTTTCTCTTTAATAAAGTGTCGATCGGTCTCTATATGTTTTGTACGATCATGTTGAATTGGATTTTGAGCTATACTAATAGCAGCTTTATTGTCACAAAATAAGGATAACTTTTGTTTTCCTGACAATTTTAATTCCTTCAATATTCTCTGTAACTACAAAAGTTCACAAACTCTTTGAGCCATAGCTCTATATTCTACTTCAGCACTTAATCGGGCAACTGCACTCTATTTCTTGCTCCTCCAAGTGGCTAAGTTACATCCTACTAATGTGCAATAACCAGTGAGAGACCTTTTGTCATTTGAATGTAAAACATTCTATCTAAAGATGACCATGTTTGGAAAACAACAATCCCTTTCTAGGAGCAGACTTCAAATATCTCAAAATGCAAAAAACAACTTGCATGTGTTGCTCACCTGGATCATGCATAAACTGGCTCACCAGACTAATTGCATAAGCAATGTCTGGTTTAGTATGCGAGAGATAAATCAGTCTTCCCACCAATCTCTGATATCTCCCTTTATCAGTTGAATCACTTGTTCCTGCTTACAACCTATGATTGCTTTCAATAAGAGATTTTGTTGGTTTATAACCCAATATTCCAATTTCTTCCCAGAGACCTAGGATATATTTCCTTTGAGAAATGAAGATACCCCTTTCTGACCTAGCCACCTCAATCCCCATGAAATATTGTAGTTTTTCTAAATCTTTAATCTCAAATTCTTGAGCCAGTAACTTTTTCAACCAAATCATTTCTTCTTTATCATCTCCTGTCATTACTATATCATCAACATAGACTGTGAGAAGAGTGATTTTACCCTTATTATGTCTGATAAATAAGGTGTGATAAGCATTGCTTTGTTGATACCAAAAAAAAAACCATAGTTTTGCTAAATTTGTCGAACCATGATCTAGGAGACTGCTTCAGTCCATACAAGGCCCTTTTTAGTTGAAACACCTTTCCTTATGTTTTTTCATCTTTGAATCCAGGAGGAATCTCCATAAACACTTCTTTTTCTAGATCCTTATGAAGAAATGCATTTTTTACATCAAACTGCTACAAGTCCTAGTCAAGATTGGTTGCACATGATAGCAAGATTCTGATCGTGTTCATTTTTCCTACTAGAGCAAATGTCTCCAAATAGTCCACTCCATAGGTTTGAGTAAACCCCTTAGCTACTAGTCTAGCTTTGAACTTTTCAATTGATCCATAAGCTTTATGTTTCACAATAAACACCCATTTGCAGTTGATTATCTTCTTTCCAGGTGGAAAAGTGACAAGTTCCCAAGTCTCATTTTTGCTAGAGCTTTCATTTCCTCTATCATTGCATTCTTCCATTTAGTATCTTTGATTGCTTCTCTCCGATCTTGTGGAATAGACACAGACAAAATGGATAAGGCAAAAGCTCTATATATGGGTGATAAGGAGTCATAAGAAATAAAGTGAGATATGGGATGTTTAGTAATGCAAGTTCTGACACTTTTTCTTTGAGAGGTTTATCTAGATCAAGAAATTACTCACCAGATGAGGATGATTCTTGGCACTAAGTATGTTGCACAATGGCTTCTATTGTTTTGTCTCTTCTTGAGTATCTTTTTAATCGTCCAATATTCTCCCCCTAAATAGTAGTCTCCTTCTGGTCATCACTCTCCCTAGGGGTAAGATCTGCAAGGATTATAGAACTCGAAATCATCTCTCTCTATTCATCATTTTCCTCCTGAGGAGACGATTAGGCTATATTAAAATAAGGTTCAATCTCTTTGAAAGCAACATCCGTACTAATAAAATACTTCCGAGAAGGGGGATGATAGCACCTATAACCTTTTGTGTTGGTGAATGCCCAATAAACACACTCTTAAAAGCTCGAGGTTCTAACTTCCCGACATTCCTAGTATGAACAAAGCAAACACGGCCAAACACCGTTGGAGGAACAGTGTAGGAATTCTTTCCTTGTAAGAGTTCTAAAGGACTTTTGTAATTGAGAGCTTGATGAGGCATTCTGTTAATGAGGTAAGCAACCACCAATATCACATCCCTCCAGTAAGATTTAGGAAGATTCATAGTGAACATAAGAGATCGAGCAACTTCTAATAAATGCTTATTTTCCTTTCGGCTACCCCATTATGTGCACCGGTATAAGGACAACTAGTTTGGTGAGTGATGCCTCGGGATTTAAATAAGCTCCAAATAGACAATCCATATATTCTCTCCCGTTATTAGTTTTGAGAATTTTTATTTCGACATCAAATTGGCTAGTGACCATCTTATGAAAGGATTGAAAACAAGTAAAGACACCAGAAAACAAGTCTTAAGCAGATAAATCCAAGTCATCCTAGTGCAACAATCAATAAATGTAACAAACTAGTGATTACCAGATAAAGAAAGGGATTGAATAAGTCCCCAAACATCAAAATGAATAGTCATAAAAGGAAATCCACTTTTATTATTGCTTAAAGGATAAGAATTTCTAGAACATTTAGCAAGTTCACAAGCATCACAAACTAAAGAATCAAACTTAGTCTTCGAAAACAAATGAAGATATATTTTGGCTAATACAAAAAAAAAGAGGGATACCCTAATCGCCTATACCATTGTATAATTTCGTGATTGATATCCTTATTCCCATACACTAATCACCTATGCCATTGTATAATTTCGTACTAATAAAATACTTCCAAGAAGGAGGATGATAGTACCTATAACCTTTTGTGTTGGTCAATGCCTAATAAACACACTCCTAAGAGCTCGAGGTTCTAACTTTCCAACATTCCTAGTATGAACAAAGCAAACACGGCCAAACACCATTGGAGGAACAGTGTAGGAATTCTTTCCTTGTAAGAGTTCTAAAGGACTTTTGTAATTGAGAGCTCGATGAGGCATTCTGTTGTTGAGGTAAGCAGCCACCAATATTACATCCCACCAAGTAAGATTAGGAAGATTCATAGTGAACATAAGAGACCGAGCAACTTCTAATAAATGCTTATTTTCCTTTCGGCTACCCCATTATGTGCACCGGTATAAAGACAACTGGTTTGGTGAATGATGCCATGGGATTTAAATAAGCTCCAAATCGACAATCCATATATTCTCTCCCATTATCAATTTTGAGAATTTTTATTTTGGCATCAAATTGGCTAGTGACCATCTTATGAGAGGATTAAAAACAAGTAAAGACATCAGAAAACAAGTCTTAAGCAGATAAACCCAAGTCATCCTAGTGCAACAATCAATAAATGTAACAAACTAGTGATTACCAGATAAAGAAAGGGATTGAGTATGTCCCTAAACATTAGAATGGATAGTCATAAAAGGAAATGCACTTTTATTATTGCTCAAAGGATAACAATTTCTAGAACGTTTAGCGAGTTCACAAGCATCACAAACTAAAGAATCAAACTTAGTCTTCGAAAACAAATGAAGATATATTTTGGCTAATACAAAAAAAAAAAAAAAAAGAGATACCCTAATCGCCTATGTCATTGTATAATTTCGTGATTGATATCCTTATTCCCATACCCTAATCACCTATGCCATTGTATAATTTCGTCAAAAAAAAAAAAGGCTTGTTGAGGACTAAGATCTCCATCCAACATGTATAAGCCATCATGCAAGTTACCATTGTCAATCCTTTTCCCTGTTTGAAGATCCTTAAAGACTCAATGATCAAGAAAAAACTCAATCTAGGAACATGTAGAACAATGGAAAATTTAATATTGGGAGTACAGGAAATAGAACCTATTCCAAAAATAGGGGCAAAAGAGCCATCAGCTATTCTGACATTGTTCTTTTTAAAACATGGTGAGAACTCAAGAAAATTTTGAAAAGCTTGTCGTGTGTCTATTTGCACAAGGATCAAGAATCCAAGATTTAGTGTCAAGATGAGCAGTAAAGACTGTACCCAACTTGATAAAGTTGGATTTCACATCAGAGGAAGATTTTGTGTGAGAGGACACGTTTGAGATGCTGAATCTCATTAAGAGACAAAAAGTCAGAGGAATATATCTTAGAGGAGGACTCCACATTTTCTGATAAATTGGTCTGGGTTCTAGAGGAATGGACTCGTTTACCACCATGACATCACGTAGGGTGTTGATGTAACTTCTAGTGTCTTTAGTATGGCGCGGTTTCCACAATAGTCACATTTCGGATGATCTTTATCAGACACCTGTGGCTTTGGTTGGGCCGCCAGTAACCCTGCTTTGTCAATGGTAGGAGTATAAAGAATAGCACTGCGTCTACTTTCTTCTTGTTGGACGTAAGAGTAGGCCTCCCCAAGAGAAGGGAAAGGAGACTTCCTCAGAACATGAACTCTTATCTGATCAAATTCATTGTTTAGCCTAGCCAGAAAATCAGACTCTGTCCTTCGCAACCAATTTCTGAAATTTGATTGCATCGCCACTACAGTCTACCTGAAAATCTTGATAGAAGTCAAGTTCTTGCCATAAACTGCTCAGCTCAGAAAAATACTTTGAGATAGTTAGCTCCCCTTGCTTCGTGTTACGAACCTTATTTTGTAAATCCGGGCATCATTACCGACCTGAGAGAAGGTTAGAGTGATTGCATTCCAGATTTTTTCTGCTGTATCAAGTAGTAAGTATGTTTGGGAGATCTGTGGCTGCATAGAATTAATAAGCCAAGTCATAATAAGTGAATTTTTTGAATCCCACTGATTGTGGATGGGAAAATATCAACAGGTTTCCTCTTGGAGCCATTAATATAACCCTGCTTTCCCGTAGCCTTAATGAAGAGTAAGCAAGAGAGGGACCATGCTAGAAAATCACTTCCATCTAGTTTGACAGGACTGATTTGCAGGGATGGATTATCGGAACTAGTGGTAGTAGACTTCCTATTGTCACTCATTGTTCAGTGAAAAATAGCCTAGAAAAACAGAAGAAGATAGAGACCCAGCAGGTAAAAACCAGAGACATCAGCCAGATATTTGGAAAAAATAGAGGAGCAGCAGTTACACAAGCTCTGAAAGATCAGAAAAAAATACCTGCAGAGTGCCGGGATGAAGAGAAGAGTGAGTTGAAGGAACTCTGGCAAAAAAAAAAGTACAGAGATGGCGTCATGCGGCAGATCGGGTAAGAGGCACGTGTGGTCTGCGCGCTTGGAGTCCAGCACCCGGAAACAGGCCGGCAATGGGTCCAGTCAGGGCTGTGTAAACCACCTCCCACTCAGTGTGAAAAGCCCAAATATAGGTGTTCTAGGGTTTATAAACCACACCAAAAAAAATTGGGAAAAAATCAGGCCGAAAGATAGATTATTGGCTCTGATACCATGAAGAATTTTGACAGGAAAAGTAATGAATTATTATTCCTCAATAATATATTTATAGAGAAAAACATAGGGTCTAATAAATATATAGTATATACAGTTACAAAGGACCCTATGATAAGAAAAATAATAGACTACTAATAGATATCAACTAGTTGCTTGATAAAGATAATTGCCTATTCTACATATACACAACAACTAATAGCTGACATATTCACATGCTAGTCAACATAATCAATAAAAATTCAAACAAGGACCTTGTTTTGAAGGAAAAAAAAGAGAGAAAAAAAGAAAGGAACTTTTGCATTTACCACATATTAGTATGCTTTTTACACAGGCATTCTATGATTTCTTAGAAAATGGCACCTATACTAATTGAAGCAATTGTATAAAATTTAAAAACCAATAAAATTTCATGAATTCATAAATTATTCTCCCCATCCAATCAAATTGTCTTAGTTCTCTAAATTCAAACAAATAATGAAAATGAAAATTTATAACTAACTCATTGGTTGAAGTCTTTTTTGACAACTGATGATGTTGCTTGCTAATCTTACTTCAAAGCACTTGTTTCACAACTCAAAATAAATTTTACGTTTTCTTGCTTGTGTGACTTTTTGCTAGCAGTCATATTTCAATATTTTTCTTCTGTACGTTGTCAATTAATATTAATTTGAAAGGAACTATATTCTATTTTATGTGTGAACATTTTCTTTCACGTCCTATAACTGGACAAAGGCAAAAGTGTTTGTTAGAAGTCGGACATTTCCTTTGAGGCCTTTAATTTCAACAGCTATATATATGTGATATTTGAACTTGTTGCATTTTCAAATTTTGATCACTGCTTTATAATTTTTTAGGGGGTAACAATGGTGGAATATTTGAACATTATACCTGAGATAAGTCAAAGTATATTAAGAGAAATCACTGATTCATTGCCAAAAAAATGTTGATACATATTGACCTCTATGGAACTTCGGTGATGGTTAGCTTTATTAAGTTTTATAATATTAACTTCTTGAAGTTATTTAAGCATTTATATGTATGTTGTCCTTATGTTATGATCCTGCATCATGGATAGAAATACCGGGCAATGGATTGGAAATGTTCAAAGGGAGCAGGAAGTTTCAAGCTCGTTAAAGAGAACAAGAACCTTAGAACTCCTTATTGAGACCTTTAATCTATTAGGGTTTTGATAACAACTTCTTCAGGAAGGCATGTGAAAAGGAGGAACTTGGATGAGTGTGATGGCAATTCATTCAGAAGCCATTGAATTAGGAAATCAAGGATTGGCCGGAGAGCTTCAAAGAGGAAGTCTTCCTCATCCGAGGGTTTGAGACCTTAAAGAGCTGCTGCCCGCAGTGCTCTTACTTTGTTTTAAGAAATCACTGGAACAGCTGCAGATGAAGAAGAGGAGGATGGTTTGGAAGGTAATTCATCAGAGAGTGAGTCCACTCAACACATCCAGAGTGATGAATCTGAAAATTCTTTGCAAATGAGCAAAACATGGATTTGAAAGGGAAAGAAGTTTCATTAGAAGAGTCTGAAGATTTTGTTAAATCTCATGAATTTCCAGCATTTCATGTGAATTCTGGAAACAGGAGAGTGTTGGTTCTTAAACTGCCACTTCAAGATTCAACTAAGGTTTTTATGTTAGAGGATACAACAGCTAACAACAAGGTTGATTTAATTGGCTCATCATCACCAATGGCTCCTTGGGAAGCAACAGGTGTGAATGGAGTTGCATGATATCAATGGATCAGGGACACTCTTCTAGTTATATGAACCGCAACAGAATTAAAGTAAGAAGAGTGCAAATAGACAGCTATTTTCTAGATCTCAATGAAGTGTACAAAAACGGGGATACGAAATGGGCAGATGTCAAGGTCCATACATCAAAGCGTTTGAAATTTGGAGAAGTCGTGTCTTCAGCTGCATATGCCAGATTTAGTGCAGGTCTTAATGATCAAAAGAAAAGGAGAATAAAGTGGATAGAGACCAAAGACCTCAAAATACTGATGGCACAATATCCTCTTCCTTAGAAGGTAAAGATAATAATGCTCATAATATAGATGAAGGGACCACTAATGGGGCATGTATTGGGTTTGATACTTCCGAGGTAATGAATAATGTGGCTAACAATGGTAAACAGCAACCCAGCTTTGATGGATGCTTGGAATCTGATGAATTGCCTGAGTTTTCTCACAGAAGTACACACTTCTCAACAAAGTTACCAGAAAAGTCAAGTAAGATTCCAAGAGTCATGCACAAATGAACAGATTTCAGGTTCTGAAGTACCTGAGCATGATAGAACCAATAGAATTGCTCCAGTTAGTAAACATGATCAGCTTCAAGAACAGATGCTCATGCTGATGGAATTTCCATGCCCTCATTATTTGAGTCAATGTTCCGATGTACATCAAAAAAAGATGTATAATGTTTTATAAATGGTCAAAGTTAAGTAGAGAGAGCTAATGCAGAAGGTGAAAATGGCATGAGAGAGAGCATTTCACATGATAGCGCCAATGAATATAATGCTGGAGGTGACTTGCATAAAGAAACTGCTAATGGAATGAGTAAGATTCATTAAATGAGCTTGAAGGCAGGTTTAGCTGATCCACTGAGTTTTAATACTGAGATGATTACAGGTATCAGAGGATAATGTATAGAAATTCTCATAATGGTTTCATTAGCAGATGTAAACTTCCTAGCGAGGAATGGGGATCAAGCTCAAAGATGACAATTGGATTAAGATCTGCCAGAAATAGGAGAACCAGTTATTATATTCACGATGCAAGTCCAGTAGATGGACGGAAGTCAAATCAATCATTCAAAAAGGGGTCTTCAATGCATGCGGAGGACTCTTGTTACATCCCTCAACAAGGCCATGAAGTAGCATATTTAAGGCAGGTTAGTAATAAAGAGATTACAAATTTGTTGTTGACGACTTGTACTTTATATTTTTGCCTTTACATATTTGTGTTTTATGATTGATAATTGCTTTGATATTTCTGGAATTCTTTTTTCAGGGGCATCAAGAGTACAGGAGTGAGGCTGCATAAACTTTAAGGAACCAGACCCTTGGAAGACGTTTAAGGGGCATACGAGGGCAGTAGAATTCTGTAAAGTTGAATGCCTCGAGTACTCCACAGTACCACCTGGAGACAGTTGCTGCAAGATGACATTTAAATTCATAGAACGTGTTTTAGAAATCGTTTAAATTAACTCTCCCTGAATTGACAGGTTTCCCTAATTTTCTTGTTTGAAAGAACTCGTTTTGATGCAAGTATTCGAAGAAATTGGACATGTAGGGATAAATGTAAAGTCTGGTGGAAAAATCATGGTGAGGAAGATGGTAGTTGGTGGCTGGCAGGATTCTGTCTGTGAAGCACAAATCTTCCGAATTTCCTGTCCGGGACAGGAGTGATCCCCACAGAAACGCAGGAACACAATCCTTGGCAGCTTTTTGATGATGACACTGAATGGGAGCAGCCACATATTGATGTTGGGATCAGAAACAAGTTGTTATCTGCCTTGGCCAAATTAGAGCTATCGGGCAAAAAAGTTCAGGTAGACTCTTGTCATATTAGGGAGAGAGGGGATATCTATTATTTTTAGATAGAATTTCAATGAATGATGAATTGTATAGCTGTTGAATAATTTTAAAGGTTTCCTCAGAATTTATTCTGAAGTCCGTTGTGAACCATTTCAGGATCATTATGGGGTTCAGAAATTGAAGCAAGTCTCACAGAAGACTCATTTTATCAACAGGTATACCAGTAATCTTTTTCCTCCGTTTACTGATGTTGTGTTTATGTGTGCATATGAAGCAAAGATGCGTCTTGACCGTTGTGAGCGGTATTTTCTTCCATGTTCTTGAACTTATGCTTTCTGCGCGGTTTCAACTTCATATTTTGTATGGAATAAATAAATAAATGAATGATCACGTCTTTAAATTTATGGTATTTGTGACACTAGAATCCACATCTTCAGTTTCCAATATAAAAATTGACTAGAATAAATCACGGCAGTCTCTTCTGCTGATTGCGTCTCATTTTTTGATCCGCTATTGGCTCCCAGAGAAGGAGAAAGCTGTGAAAAGAGAGAATGAAGTAAATCATCTTTAGATCAGAGAGTTGCATTTTAGACTTTTTTTGATCCACTATGGGTTTCTTTTTTTCTTTTCTTTTTAATTTGCAAAATAGAATTCAAGGGTCAAATTATGCTAGAGGCATAAATTCGGGGGCCATGGGAGAAAATTAGCCCCTAAATGAGCTTACATAATGGGAATTGCATCTCCTTACATATCCCAATGGGATTTGAAGCTTAGACCTTGCAACTCTCAATCAACTATGTCGTTGGTACATCCTCTAATGCGTTCTTTCATATTCGGGAATACATGCATTACTTCCCTAGCGATTGCTCGCCATTTCTCGTTGGTCCATTTTTGGCCCAATTGGTGCTAGGCTATAGGTCTTCTCCAGGCTATCAACAACCGAAACCAATAGCTGAATTCTTGCTTTGCTATTATCTATCTTAATGTCAAATGCAAATGCCTCAGAAAATTGAATATAAATACAAATTATGAATTCAAACTGGGGCTTGAAACTGTAAACATCTTTCTCAGGTTCCCTGTACTTGAAGTGATCCAGTCAAGGTTGAAGAACAACTATTACCGGACATTGGAAGCACTGAAGCATGACATCGAAATATTATGCTATCAAATGCTAAATCATAATTTGGAAAGAATGCAGAGCTCTTGACAAAAATGGGACGTTTGTGAGACGGGTTTGCTCGGATTGTAGTTCAATTTTGCGTTTATAGAGATGAGCTAGCTCATCTGCTTCCATTTTTTGCGCTTTTTGTATATATCTCTCTTCAAGTTTTTTTTCTTTTTTCTCCTATTTGTAGATCAATTCTTCTGGGGGATTTATCTCGGGAAATTAACTGTTTCCAGCGTAAATTTTTTGC
This sequence comes from Hura crepitans, assembly GCA_948208565.1. Classification (NCBI taxonomy): domain Eukaryota; kingdom Viridiplantae; phylum Streptophyta; class Magnoliopsida; order Malpighiales; family Euphorbiaceae; genus Hura; species Hura crepitans. Next base: position 10,983 of record CANXYI011616124.1, read on the forward strand.
TGTGGAATTCAATTTTTTTTTGGTATAGATACGCTGGACACCCAATGAGAAAAAACAATAGTAATCTTGTGTAAAACCGTCTGCAAGCAGTATGATTATTATCATTATGGGCCTTCTCCGCTATAAAGGTTTGGGCTCGGATTTGGGCTCAAAATTCATGGCCTTTACACCAAATTCCAAATGCGAATGGGCTTTAAGGCCCAAGGACCTCGTGAAAAAACTGGCCCCTTCGTCACATTGGTCTTAATTGGGCCACAAATTGGGCCTCGCGTGCTTTTTATATTGGGATCATTGGGCCTGCAATGGATTTCTTTTTCCATATTGGGCCACTCTCATTCTTATTGGACCTCCTTTACTCATTTAATTCGGTAATTGGGCCATATGTTGGGCCTCCACTGGCTTCTTTTTCTAATATTGGGCCTCATTGGGCTACACTGACCCTTTTTTACCTCCGTTATTCATTTGATTCGGTAATTGGGCCACATGTTGGGCCTCACTGGACTTTTTTTCCAAATTGGTTCTTTATTGGGTCTCTGGGTCTCCTTTTCAATATTGGGCCACATGTTGGGCCTCACTGGACTTTTTTTCCAAATTGGTTCTTTATTGGGTGTCTGGGTCTCCTTTTCAATATTGGGCCACACTGATCCTACTCGACCTTTACTCCGTTCTTCGCTAAATGGGCCACTTAATGGCCTCTGAAACTTCTTTTTCCAATATTGGGCTTTCCTTGGTTTTCTTGAGTCTTCCCCTGCTGTTCTTTTTTCCTGCTTTTGGGCGATCATTATTCTGATCCTGGGCCTGCTTTAGGTATTATCTCCCGCACTGGGGCTAGGGTAGATCTATTTAGTGCATAATAATTTCTTTCCTCAGTTGCAGAATAATAATACATTTCCACATAAAAGCTGAATGTTAAAAAAAAATGAAAAAACAGCACATACATATTGACCATAAAAGATCTTGCTTTATCAGCAAATTTGCTAATGCTGCACAAAATCTTAATCGAATTTGCCCAAACAAGAGATGCCTTAATGTGTCAACTCTCAAGCTTCGACTAATACGTAGACACAACTCGATCTCTCCACCGATGTCCACAACTTGGGTTGCAGCACACAAAGAACAGTGTCATACCCTCCTCTCATCTAGCAGTTGCCTGCATATTTGAACAAAAGTATATGTAAAAGCCTACCACCGCAAGAATCATCGCCCAAAAAGAAGAAGAGCTCAGAACTGCAGCAAAAAAAATCAGCAGTGCAACCATTGTTTTGTGAAACGACCAGACTTATTCATAGTTCATTCATAGCATAACAACTGACTCAGAATAAAAGATTCTATGCTTCTTAACCTGCTATAATTTGTCTTGGGGAAAAAAAGATCTGTGGAAGTACAGCTGACAAAGGAATATGCAATAATGTACAACGTTGACAAAACTATTCTGGCTTAGTAATTCTTTTATCTCATATATCCTTATTTATAAATTCAACTAAGAGATAAAGAAAAAGAAAAAAAAAAGGGTAAGTCCCTCAGTTTTTGAACCCTAGCCATGAACTACAAAACGGAAACTTTTTAGGCCTGTGTCTGATCACAAGTGGCATATCATTTTGGTATTATTCGCATCTGATGACAGCCGATGAGATTCTTGTAAAATTAACAACAATTTAACAACTCTATTTTGACCATAATTTCTAGCATGTACACAAGTAATTTCCACTTATTCAACAACCCAAACAGCGATGTCAAGGATTCTATGACTGCCTCCCGACAACATGAACAGTAACATGAACTGAATAAGAGCTAACCTGGAAGAAGACGGCTTCAGTATGCTTGCATATCTGGCACTTAACAGCCTTAGTACGAGGAAGTGTTGGATCAGCAGCAACATCCTGCAACACTTGAGTGCGTTCCACAGCAGAGTGATGCACCTCATTTCTATAGACAGTTATTATCTGCAATCTCCTGCAAAGAAAGCATAACCAAATGTATAAAGGAGTTAAAAAAAACATTTATTGTCGCCATTGCCAAAACTGCAATAATCATGCAAAAAAACAGGCGGCCAAACCTCAAACCGACATAAAGATAGACAGTAACATGCAGATAAGTTGAGCCTAAAATGTCTGTTCACAGTGCATGGAATTAAATGAGCAAGAATACACGCTTTAAATTGATATAAATACATAAAGATAGGTTTGCTGATGATATTCCTCGCTCAATTCTACCAGAAAACGTGTATTTGTGAGCCTTTCTTTTACATCTTCCTCGTATTAAACAGAATGTCCTTTAAAGCGACAAAAATTAGTCCTAAGTTCAGATTCGAAAATTGCAATGATTACGAACCGGAAACGTGAGGAACACAATTAAACCCTAAGCCTCTAACCTAAATTTTAGGATCAAATTTGGAGTAAAAAAATAGAAGTAAAACCAGAAATGGAGAGAGCGTGACCTGATGATCGCAATTGCGGCAGGCATATTGGAGGATCTTTTGTTCCCTATCCTCCTTAGGGTAGAGAATGTTGTTACTGAAAATTAAGGAAAAAAAGAAATCAACAAATTTACGATTAACTACCAAGAAAAAGAAGGATGAGGAATTGCATTCGACTGAGTATTTACCATTCGCGACAGAATTTCATTGTACTCATCTTGCAAAATCTCGGTTAGAGAGACGAGCGAAGAGACAGACAAGAGCGAGATCGAGATCGAGAGCGAGAGTGAGAGAGGGGGCGGGTAAGAACTAAGACCCTAATCTCGCCCGCACTAGTGTGTATATGTACACAAATACGTTGCAAATTTTCAAGGCAAAATAAGATTGAAAATTTAAATAGTTTTTTAAATAAAAATCTTAGTAGTTACAAAAAAATAAAATAAACCGATTGTCTTCCCTATAAAAACAACACAATTTCTTATAAATTATTTAATTTATATCATGTTTTATTATTTACTTGACTTGTAAATAAATCACATAATCCAACATAAACAAATAGGTAAATAAATTTCGCTATTTCATAAAAAATAAATAAATATCATCATATTCGAACTCAAAACTCATTTGAAAGAAATCAATTATCATTGGTCATACCCTCCTTATTGCATCAGATAGACCCACATGTATCAAGAAGCTCAAAGTATGCAGTGGAATGAATTCATTATGTTCTTAAGTTGAAAATGTTTTAAAATACAATATACAAGAGGATAGAGGAAACCACTAACCGGTCAGGCAAAACTTGTACACTCCCATTTCAAAAGATGCTTCTATTGCAACCTCTTTCTTAAGGAATCAAACAAACTCACTGCCCCCTCTTTCTAATTGGTTGATTTCTCATGTATCCAGTTTATCGACTATTAGGCCTCCCCGAATGGAGAAGAGAGATCCAAAAATATATGCTTAAGGTTAGAAATCGGCCTTCCATATCACGAACACTACTTACAGTATTAAAGATAGACCTCGAAACATGTTGGAGAGTTCTTCCGGTAGGAATTAGTGAGCAAAGCTTGCCGCTTGGATGAGATAAGAAAGGACCACTTCATATACTTTAGTAAGCCCTACATGTGGTCTATACAGCCACAAGTAAACTTTTTTCCGCTTGCAATGAAATAAAAAATCATCAACCGAGTAAAGAGAATAGTAAGTAGCGAAGTGAGCTATCACAAGAAAGTTTAGAATCCTGTTGCTATAAAAGTGATTTCTCGTTTTGCCTGCATACGGACACATAAATTCCCCACTTGGACAATTGAGAAAGAAAAGCCCGGTGCCCAATTACCACCTCATTCATACCATTATTCTCTGTCGTCGATCACAACATTTGTTTGTTAGTTGTAAATTTCTTTCCCACTCTAAGAAGAAAAGAAAAATGGAAAGGAAAAGAATGTCAAGCAAAATCCAAACTAGAATGTAAGATTATAAACCAAAACCAATTTACAGACAATGGAGCGCAAAAAGAGAAGTCAGACAAAATTGTTACCCACATTATTACGAAAATTTGTGTCCAGAGAGAAATGTCAAAGACTGACTATGCTCAAGAAAGTGGCAAAGTCGTGTACTAAACTAGAAAGGAAAACGGAGCAATCAAGTCCCAAGGGATACCTCTATGTCATAAAATTAAGAAAATAAAGTTGTTATTTATTATCGAGACTACCCAATTCACCAACAAGCTTTAAGAGACTGCAAGGTTAAAGCTTATAGGCTTTGAAATCCAATATACAAGTACAACAACAAAAGAAGTTCGATCAATTCATCTGCCTACTTCACAATTCAAATTACTTGGTGACTGTTAAACGAATACACCGATCACAAAATTACTCACTAAGGCTTCAATAGTTTCTACTCCAAAGCACAAGAACCAGCATTGGGCACCACAGCAATTAATGACTACTACATACAACATAACGGTGGTAGCACAAGAAAGCGAGGTGCATTATACACACCTCTTAGATCAGGGAATCTGTGTCGACGCTTCTTATTGGAACTAACTCCGCCAGATAGCTCCGGGGGAACCACTTGGTTCAAACCCATTACCTATTACATTGTCGCCCAC
>CANXYI011616170.1:0-14920 GCA_948208565.1 Hura crepitans
AGAATAAAATATTCACAAAAATACCAGTTGACCTCAGAAAATTCCAATTCTTCCACCATCATACTCGGTAGAATTTTTGAGGTTCAGGGTGTGGTATTTTTGAGACCATCCGGACACTTTCCCGGTCTCGGGGTATCCCAGCCCTAAAATATTTTTATCTCCGAAAATAGTAGTTTATACCCTAATTTTAATTATTGGTTCTACTAAAATTTTTAATTCATTTGTTTTCTTCAGTTTCAGGCCCGTTAAAGTTTTATGACCAATATGCCAATCATCGAATTCAGAATGACGACAAGTACCACGGGGAATATCATTCGGGTCTGTCCGATACTGTTCACAAGACTTTGACTTTTCGGGCCTTACAGTGAGTGCCTTGGGGCCTATGGTATCTGCTATGCATCCTTGGATAGTTGTCTTTTTAGTATAAGCTTAAGTTAAACATAATGGTAATTTGACTTAAATGATGCATTATGTGTGATATTGATGTTTATGACATAATGATGGGTTAAAGCTAAGAGTATGATATATGTGGTATCATATGGAGTCTAATACTCATAAAATTAATGTATTGGCGTATATAGGGTTATGAAACCTGAACATGTGGTAATGATGCATATGCATGATTATGGTTCAAATTGTATGTTATTATGCTCGCTACATGTATAATTGAGTATGTGTATATTTTTGAACGATATATGAGCACTTCATGCATATGGTTAATTTTAAGTATGATGATAGCAATTATGTTGTAATTGCGAACATAATGTACCTTATGTGCTTTAAAGGCAAGTAAGTGCATCAAAAATGCATAATGAGTGTGAGATTTATAATGTATGCATCTGTGTAATAGTAAATGATTTACCTAACATATATATATCACATACTTGTATGCTTAAAATGTCATATTCAAGTTAAAGTGATTACACTACTAAGAGAAAGCTTAGTGTATTGCTTATTTGTGATGCATAGGTAACAGGGCAGTAGATTAGAGCCAAAGCTTCTACATCACAAGAGACTTTTAACGATAGCACCTATGTGGGTATTTTGATCATTTTGTAATGGTGTTATAACGTAAATGTGATATTGATAATGTGCCTTTATGATTTTAGAGGGATTGGGCCTAATCTGTAATTTGGATTGGTTTTTGTAACTAAAAATGCAATTTTTATAAAAGATTTACATTTCTTACATGACTTCTGTGATAACTCTTGATGTTGCATATGAGAATGTTGTTTGAGTTGAGCATGAGGCTTTGCATTTTTCTAATGAGCTGGAGGATTAGGAGGACACATTTGGAGTTTAAGATGTGTTATATGTCTATATATAAGTATTTTTAACAGGTTTACTATTTGGGTAAGTGTCTCGGTACAGCCGTTATGCTATTAAATTTTTGACACGATAACCCTATTAATTGCCTCGTAAAGTGTGCCAAATAGTTTTTAATGTTTCCACAACTCCATAAGTAAATTAATTATTTAATTAATAAAAGTTTTAATTTATCTTGGGTTTTTATGGGTAGTAGAATCAAATATTGATATGCGTGCACACTCTCTATTCGGGGTCAATGTATGGATCGGGTAAAGGGTGTCACATTATAGACATATAGGCTAACATTATTTAGTAATCTACTTATGTCATAGTCATGTTTCCAAATTAGCCATATAACCTACATTTTTTTTATTATTAACTAATATATTTTAAAAACATACACAATTCTCATTAATTTCATCAATATATATACCAATTTTTCTTACTTACTTAGTCGACCTAAACCATTTTTAGTCTTTCTGTGTTTTGACTTAACATAGCTACACAAATAACTTATTTCTGACATGAATTTGAAACATATTACTTGCATTTCTTTCATTCAACCTACCACACATAAATTCTCATTAAAGCACATAACATACATATTCCATAATAATTCAAGGTGTAATCATATTATCATGGATACACATAGCTTATTAAGCTCAATTTACTCTTTAAAGCCTCAATATACTTTCTTTACTCTTTCCCTTTACTCTTCTTTGCATATCCATCAAGCATACACCTCAAAAGCATGTAAAAATTCTAATTAAAATCATGCACTTCCAAACATAAATTTGGCCTTAAAAACATCAAATTGGCCTTAAAACTATTCATAGAAAAATATTAAACCTCCTAAAAATCCACTTATACAATAATTGGTTACTATTCATCCACAATATTCAAAAATTCATATAAATTTATGCACAAATCCAAATCATTCTCTAACTTAATATAACTTCATTTAGGGCCTTATATCATCTTAGAAAAATATCAAAACCTTAATAGGACCACTTAAATAACATTGAGTTACTATTCATCAAGTGTATGAGCATTCAAAATTCTTCCAATTTATGCCTCTGTTTTGCCAAATGATAGATGATTAATCATCTTCATGTGTAAAAATGATGATTTGATGAAGGAAAATGGGTTGTCTTAGAGAAAGAGAGGTCAATTATGCTTGAAAGCTAAAAAATTTAGTTCGCTTGAAAAAAGAAGAAGAAGAAGAAGAAAAATAAGGTGGTTTGCTGGTAGAAAAATGAGATTTTATGATAGCCAATGAGGTTTCATGCCCTAAAAATAAATGGCTAAGATTGAATTTTAAAAGAGATCCAAGGGCCCACATTAATTATGCCCAAAAACCCTATCTTTTAAGCCAATTTAATTTTATTTCTCGATTCCTTCCTTCAATTATCACTTATTATGGTCCCAAATAATCATAAAATTTATTCTTTAAAAGTCCCCAAAAAAAATAGAACTCGAAAACCTTAAAAAATCAATTAAACACGATACTTTTTACTTCATTTAATTTTTTATAAAATTCCCATGAACTCTAAAAATTCCAAATCTAATTCCATCAAACTCCTAGGAATTTTTGAGTTTTGGGTTGTGACAATGTTAAGTCCATCCGGGCAAAAATGTTGAATTTTTGGTTCATCTCTAGAATAGGTTACTATTAACAAAACTCTACCATAAAAACTTCACTCATGTTTTTAACCATCTTGATGACCTTATTTCCACTTCAAACTTTGAGCAAAAATGTGTTATAATTAATACTATAATTCTATAATATTAGAATGATTCAGATCCGAGGAAGTACTATTCACCCTTTTGGGAACACTATTCACTAGCTTGCTTAGTATCGATCGTTAACTATCCAAAACATCCTTATTTTCATACCAAATCATACCCATCACTTGTATATAACATAAACATTAGATTAGTAAGAAAATATTGCCCACATCATAAAAATCATTATTCATTATCCCAAGATTTGCTATTCACAAATCTTGAGATTTTTCGGGTGTTACATTTCTTTCCCTTGTAAAAGAATTTTGTCCTCGAAATTCCTAATATTCTTCCAATAATATGCTTACTCTATTTGTCCTTGTTTTAGGTTACTATATAAGCCTTATTATCACTTTACTTATCATAGAGCAACCTTTCTTATCTATACATCTTTTAACTCTTAGACTTTTCTCTTATCCAACCATTCTTCGATATATGTTTTTGTACTTTCTTTACTTACCCTCTTAGACATATCGTAGGAGTTCATAATACTTATAAACTTAGCTTTTGAATTCTTTCTTGTCACATTACTCATGAATTACCTTCTTAACTACTTGTCTGCTCTTACTTCACATGGTAAAACCATCACACTTCTGCTATGTCACTATGATCCATAGATAATTAATAACCAATCTTCTATTTGTGTGATCATCATAATAACTCTTTATCATGACTAACACTATATAACTAGTTTTATCTATTTCCATGAGTTCAATTTTCATCTTTGCTCTTCTCAATACTTAACCATTGTTACTTCCCTTTTAAGTATTATCAATCCTTCCTTATTTTACTTTCTCATATAACTGTATCCTATTAATTTTTCGGCTCAATTATTGCAAAATTTTCATATGATGTAAATGCTGTGGTTATGCATTCATGATGATGCAAGTGATGATAATAATGCAATATGCTTATGTATACTTGTATGATAATGCTCAAATGATATAATGTATAACCCAGCACCATATCTTATTTGTTAATGATAAATGGCCCTTAATCTCAGGGAAATTGATAGGTACATTAAGAGTGTTAACTCCCATTTCCTTAGATATTCCTTATTAACATGAACTCTATCCGTACTTTACTTTTTATCTTTCACTAGTATCTTTGAGTATGATCTTTAATTCCATTGTATTAAAGAACCTTTACTCATACTATCAATACTCTATTAATATTGTATCTCTATCCTCATACAATTTACTTATATATACAATTCAACAATCCTTCATAGTTATAACCTTACTACCTTATCACTCATCTTTTACCTTTACTTCTTTTTTGAGGTCATACAAACTAACGATATCTATGTCTTTTCTAATTCAAGAAACAATTGATCTATACTTGTAATCATACTCTTATACTTTACATAACTTAAATCCTTTGGTACTCAAATAATCCTTATATTACTCTTAACTCTAAGGAATGCCTAAACTAGAGCTCTAATACCACCAAATGTGACACCCTTTACTTGGTCCAATCGCCAAACTTGAGTGAAAGGCAATACATAACCAAAATCTAACTCACTTATTAAACCTCTTACTTATGATTCATATGACTTAAAACTTTTTCTCAAATACAACTTATTATATAAACTTATCATCAACCTGTCTTAATAAAAACCTCATCTATGGTTTACTATTCAGGATCTTTATTTCGAAAATTCAATAGTATAATAGCTCTTTGGTGACATTAGCCCAAATAGTAACCTCTATAAGATAAGACATCTATAATAATTTAACACCTCATAAATAACTCCATAACCAATCTGATCATCCCAACAATCTCATAATCATCTCAATCCATACACACATAGTGATTGATATTCATTTCATAAATGTTCCAAACAATACCGACATAATAGCTCACTAAACATCATATATCAATATGCAATAATAATACAAACTCACACACACACACACATATGTATTACAAGTTCACAAACACTTTTGATATATTATAGGCCCATGTTACCTCTCAGAATACATATGATTGCCTTACATCACTTGAGCTAAGGATATGTATAAATACATATATGCTACATCCGATACATAGAAACTAGTAGTTTTCTTAGAACTCTAAGCTCTTTGTTACTTCTTATAAACTTCATTATCATGTCTTATATAACATTCACACTGTAAATGCATGATGCACTAAGCTCAGTAGTTTAATAGTGTATCCACTATAATATGACTTACATAAAGCTTACATTATATATAGTGATAAAACATTTAACTTTATTCAAATAACATTCAATATTAAAAATCACTCAAACAATCAATTACAATTGTCTATTAAACTTTATTCATATATTAGCAATGCACAAATGTCATTCTTTATCTTCTAATAAGATATCCACCATACTGTACCACACATAAGAATCAATCTTGTAACCAATAAATTTCTTGTTCATTGATAACATTAATCTTCATAAGTCTTATTATAGTGAAATTTGTCATGCCCATACTTAAGAGACAATTACCTCAAATTGGATAACGAAACTACCTGGGCCATAAAGGTTATATTGTGCCACGGAAGCCATACTGGATCACAGAGGTCATACTAGATGTGAAGGTCATAATTTGGATCCGAAGCTTATACTGAGGTATCAAGGTACCCTAGCAGCTGCTATCTATTCCTAGTTGATCAATCAATATATCCAATCTAGATTATCTAATTGTATGGGCTAAACATCATGTTTATTTATCATTTTTAGTTGGTTTGAAATTGAATTTCATTCAACTGGTCATAATATGACCTTATAAAGTAAATTAAATCACTTTGATCTTATCATCATCATTTATCATTTTTCAAACATTACATTGCCATAATTGTCACATAAGGCATAAGCCTCTTTCTTGCAAAGCATTCATGCAATTTGAGCATTTAAATCATTATATCTTATGTACACACTTTTCATGCATTTATAGCTATTTCCCTAAGCATAGTTTATCTCTTAATTCACTTATATCAATCTTATATCTCATTTTTATGCATTATTACCTCAAAGCCACTTGATGTAGATTTTAAACATCATCATAGTCCATATAGGCTTTTTGGCCATATAAGAAATAACAATTTCATCATGCTTTCCATTCTCTTATCATGCCTATAATATAAATACACATGTTTAAATACTTTTTGTATATTAAATCTTAACATGGCATTATAAGGTCATGTATGATCTCAAATTATGCTTTAGGTTTATCATATTCATTAGATACTACTACATGCTTAATATTCATTGCAAGAATAGTATAATCATACACAATACATATACTTTTACATACTCTTAAGTATCATATAGCCCATTTTTACATAAGCCATTTATTTATTTAAGATATTAAACTTATGTATATAACAATTGGGCTATTCGGCCACCACATGGCTAAAACAACAAATTAAACAATCTTTCTTAAGGTATAATTATATAAGAACCTTGTTATATATCTTAACATTCAAATAGAAGAAATTCCTTTAATTATAGCACATTTCATTTTAACAATATTAACACACTTTAAGACCCATTCACCACATCATTTATTTTCCATACACACACTTAATTATACTTGTTTACAACTTTTATTTCATAATATCAAGCTATTTAACCACATCACCATATTAACATAGCCAAAAGACCATTAGGCCATCACTTGGCCTACACCTAAAACTTCTATCTCCCATATTTATACACAACAACATTAAGATATATCCTTCGGTCATTTGACCACAACATGAAAAGAACACTTGTAAGCAAATTCTCTATTTCTAACATGCTTAACGAATTAGGATCTCATCATGCATTTAGAATTATTACCACTAAAATAAACACTTACTTAGATTAATATTACACTGAAACACCTCTAGCCTATTCCCAAAGAAAATAGGCAAAATGTGCTACTTAGATTAATATTACACTGAAAATCCTAGGGGCCTTTTGTTTAACTTTTACTTGAGTTTCTCCTATCCAGTTTAGAAATTTTATTTATTAGTTCCAGTGATCTTAGGCAACCTACCATGCATATGGCACTCACATGCCTAATCCTATAGTTAAATATTAGCCTAGGCTGCTATTACAGCTAAAAACTCATTTACACTAATAATGGGCTAATATATTCTTTATAGAGCTATCATACCATTCTATTACCCACAGTAACATGCACGAGTGCCTTTAACTACTACACAACAAAATCTAGTAAGATAATATCATACATGGATGGTCATCGACTACACTAATGGTTATACCTATCAAGTTATCAAAATTTAACACCTACGCATTGGCATCCGATAAGCTGAGTATGCACTCAGTGGTGAATTTAACCAAACATACCATGTACTACTATCACATGTAAGTACACACAATTAATGACTAGCACCATTTACTTATTAAGTCCACACTCTCTAATGAAGCTTCTAATGACTTTTCATTATTTGAATTTCATTATCTCAACTAGACACTAAACTAAAGGTTACAAATGCCATTTCACCCTTATACATCATTTTAGTACTATGTAACTATGAACCATACCCGCCTTCTTTCATTCTAGTTACTCCATACCATGCCTAAGTTACATGACTTATATAGCTTACCCTCTATTCTTACTATCCCCTACTCAATATCGCTTATTCAACTCTATCGATTATGTATACATGTATAGATTACCATTTACTTTATTTATATTAGATCATTCCTTCTATAACTTATTTCTATTTGAGTGTTCCCTTATTCATTCACCACTTTATCAATCTTTTACTCCTTTTAGGAGTTTCATTTAAGATAACATAAGTTTATTCAATCTCTTTCTTTATAGCTTATCTTTTGTTTTTAAGGGGTTTACTTATAAGTTATCTCAATTCTAATAGTAATCTTCCAGTTCCTTCTTAATATTCTTTAAGTCTATTCAAGTTTTTTAGCTTATCCAATTATATCCCCATGGTTCAGGAAGAACTCCCAACCACTGGATAATGGGAATCACAATGTGCAATAGCCTCTATTTTGGACCTCGGTTGCTACACTAACCTAGTTCAAGAACCGGACAAAAGATAAAGATGTACAGTGGCCCACATTATGGAACTTGGTGTCTATACACACCTTTCACTCGATAGTAGGGATCAGCTCTAAGAAACCTCCCAATATCGGGAAGGGGATAGTAAGGATTAGCCCTATGGAACCTCCCAATATCCTATTAAAATTAACACCAGCAAGGTGTCTAGTGAATAGCAGGGATTAATCTAATAGGACCTCCCAATATCCACGAGTGGGTAGCAGGGATTAACCATAGGCCTCCCAATACCTAGAGCGTGCAGGCTCAAATTAATACTCTGTGGCTGCACCTGCCATACACTAGCTAAAATCCATATAGACTCAGCCTCTAGCAGCTGCTAATCCTTAGTTGACCAGTCAACCTATCCAGTGTATAAGCAACCATCAATCCTAAGATTCCCTTTAAATTATCTTTCACAGTTAGCATATTCTATATTAGTTTGTATCCTTGATTAATTAACTTACTTTATTTATTAGTCAAATTCCATTTAACATCTTTCTAGTGCCATTTCATTACCATATCCTCGACTCAGGTTTCATTCCTTTCATTAATGTTAGTTGATAGTCCTTTATCCCATTTAGCCCATAGCTCTAGTTTATCTTTACTGCTAGTTTATGTTCATTTTACCTCACTTCCATTTCTCTCAAAATTATACTCAATGGCTTTTATGTCACATCTTTCTTGCAATACTTCATAATAATTTAGTTCCCAAGTTTACTAGCTTATTCTCATTATTACTATATTTATATTAATATTCCTTTACTGTACTATCAAATAATTTACCGATATACTTTATGGAATTCTTTATAATAATTACTCTTTACATATATCTTTAGGTCTCCACTATTAACAATTCTCTTTTTTTTTATCCATAGTACACAAAGTGTCCATGTATTAGTTTCCTTAAACTTTGTCCACACATTATCGTGCATTAATAATTTCTTCCTTGGTCTCATAATTTATTCAGTCAGCTTTTCAATAATTAATAAGCTCTTTAGTCCTTTTTGGTTCAGCTAGACTCAACTAATTGCCTTTCCAATCTACCATATATTGATTCTACTTATGCTCAAACTAATATGACACAGATATTATTTTATTTGATCTGGTCATATTTTTCGGATAGTTATGGTTCATCAAAATTCTTTAGATAGTTATAGGTCCATTGTTACGTAAGAGTTACTATTCATTTGGTACATTTTTCTCACCAACCTATTACTGTATTTTATTTTTTTGTCTCCTCAATCCCTTATATCTTAAAACACTTTACTCTATCAACATTACATTGTTCTTAGCATATAAATTAATTGTTTCACACACTAAAATCTTAGACCCTATTCCTTAAATAAAATTCTTATTCTTTCATTTAGTATTCTTCATTTCACTTAGGACATATCATGTTCCCATATATCCATTTCACATGCATCATCCATACAACCTATTTCCCTAATTTCTTTCACATAATTCTATCATTTCTCATTCATTCCATATCTCTCACATGCCATACATCAATTCACCATCCTAACCTTACATGCCACCATGTCTTACATGCATATTCATACTATGGCATACATGACATATACCTAGCCATAAATGCAACACATACATACACATCTTTTCCACATCCAATACATATCCATAACATCTTATTTGCTTAAGTTAGACCTCCTAACATGTATTTCACATACACACACCCATGAACACCTATACAACCACAACTTCTATACATGTACGCCAAACTTAAATATCATATTTTTCTTAACATACATGATAGGTTTTAATTAAATTCACTTACAGCAGACTCCTAGACATGTTGAAGCCACTCCAGAAACCTTGAATCCATCTTCCTCCACTTTAAACCACTATTTTTAAAACTTCCATAATGGTTCCAACCTTTGAAAATTCTTGCAAAATTATACACAACACCATACTAAAATCTCTTTTCATAGATAACATTTACACCTTAAATACTCTCTAAGAAAAATAAGAAACCATGAAAAGGATCACTTACACATCAATTTGGCACTATTCATCACATGCTCAAAACTCACTTTTTGGATATCTTTTTCCATTTCTATCACTTGGAATAGCTTCAGTGAATCATGGAGGTTTGGGATCATATAGATTTTATGGGTTTTTGGCATTAAAGGAGAGAGAAAGAAGCAAGAAAAAATGGTGGAGGCAAGGTCAAAAATGGCATTAGCTTTTTTGCAAAGGGAGGAGAAGATGACTCTTTTTTATTCCATCCTCCATGCACACATGTCCCGTTAAGTCCTTAAGCTAAGTGGATGGCTATGATTGCGCCATGTGTCAATTGGACGGCCCAAATTAATCCTATTTTTTTAACTTTGAAAATTTAAAATAATATTCATAGACCTCTAAAAATCATAATTCTAGTCCCAAAAATCCTCGATTAACTTCATTAAAGGTCCATCAAAATTTTAGCCCAAAACACCTTCGGGAGCTTGGGTTACTATTCACCCTACGCCATTTTAATCTTCAGAAATTCATAAAATATTCTTTGGACCTCCAAAAATATCCAAGCTAGTTTTAAAAATCCTCACTTAGTGTCACGAAAGGCCCATGTAAAATTTCAAGTTGAAATTTAATAGTGGACTTTTTGACACTATTCACCCATTATAATAAAATATTTAGAAAAAATAATAAACAACCTTAGAAAATTAAAATTCCTTCTCCATTATACTCATTGGAATTTTTGAGGTTCAGGGTATAGTATTTTTAGGTCCGTCCAGGTACTTCCTGGAGTTATCCTGACACTGCCTCATTTTATCTTCGTATGCACTAGTTCTTGACCCGAAATAATTTATTGGTTATGCTAAATTTTTAAATTCATTCGTTTTACACACTTTCAGACCCATCAAAGTTTTATGGCCAATATGCCAGCCATTGGACTCGAAATGATGCCCCGCACTGCAAGGAACATCCCTTGGCCCCAGAAAGTGCTGTTCATAAAATTTTGACTTACGGGCATTACAAGTCTTCCCCTCTTAAGAAATTTCGTCCTTAAAATTTCCTGTAGTCATACGGTTGATCAGTTTCATATTCCGTTACTATGCTAATATTCTCATCTCTTTCCATTAGGGTTAAACTTTTGTAGCCTTATGCAACTAAAATGTTACGGATGCATCTTTAGTCTAGTACAAAATAGACTTCTCTAGTCTGGATTTCTCTTAAAGTGGTTGAAGTTCCCTTAACATACTTTTAATATTATCACATCTCATTTCATCATCCTTTAATCATTAAAGAAAATGCTAAACTGAGCACTTTCACTACTTCTTCTATTTTCATAATATGTTCCTAGTAATAGCACCAAGTACTACAAAAAGTGTCCTTACATATTCAACTTATGTCAATCTCCTTTACGCACTATTCGCACTATCTCATTATTGAATACAAAGCTATAATATTACCTTAACATCTCCAAGTAATACTTCTACTTAACTTCGCTATAATAGTTTGTCTCACTTAAGTTTCCTTTAACCTCTTTAAATGCCAAGTCATAACTTTCTTCTTCTTATTTACCATTATGGCCTTCGGTTCATCCCATCCTAATCTTAACTCAACTAATTTCTCTACTCATCATGTATATAGGCTATAGTAATCTTCTTTTGTCACTTTATTCCAATTAGTTTCTTTAATCACACTTTCATTCTTTTCCATATCTTCAGGCACTTTAATCTCTAAATTCCTCACGAATGCCTATATGTTTTCTTCCACTTCATCCTTCTTGTGGAGGTTATTTATCCATTAACCATTTAATTCACTTCCCCTCTTTAGTTCTAAAAAGGTAAATTAACTATCTATATTTACCATGAACCACTAACACTTTTGTCATCACTTCATTTCCCTTATACCCTTACAAGGTCTATACCTTTATACCTAACTCCTTTCTTATACTTGCTCATTAGTATTAGCACTAGCTTTCATCCTCTCTCTACTCATCATCTCTTTATCACTCTCTTTTCATTATTATCACATTGTACTTCTCTCTTTACATTCACTTTGTCAAGTCCCTTCAATATCAGGGTTATCATCATGCCGTGCTTAATTTTCAAAACACATGCATAGAGTTTATAGCACAACGAAAATCATGTCATGTACAATGTAAGTATGCAAATGGCAAGATGCACTCTGTGCTCTATAATACAATGCCATGTAATGCCTTGGGGCCAGTAGTCAATGTATTAAGGAAAAATAATAGCCCTCATCTTTAGAGACCATTGACAGTCTATTCCTATCCTTAGTTCTATTCTAATTCTCACTTTATAATATATCCTGTGATTTATCTGCTAACCATTAATGTCTCACTTCTATTACACTTTCAACTTTATCGGCTCTACTCTCCTACTTAACTCCCATATTTCTACTGCTCTTTATTCCATTTATCCTAGACTTAAATCCCATAACTTCTATACCTTTCACAAATTGCCAATAACTCCTTTAACCAACTTTAAAACTATAGGCAATTAAATTGCCTTATCCGTAAATCACTTCATTTTCCTCTTTCCCAAGTTTTAAGGACATTTAATCTCACTAGGTATACTATATCGGTCATTCCTTTCACATTAATAACTCTCGAGTCTGTTCTACCATTTCCATCTCCTAAAGTTCCCTCAGAGTTCTTTTATTCTTCTCATTAATTTCCTTATAACATTATCCCCTTCTTTTTTTTCAATAAATACTCTGGTTCTAATAAGTATACTAACTTCTCATCACTTTTCACCCATTCTGTTTGCTTAAGACTCAGCCAATTTTCATCCTTCCTTCCTATCAGGGACCTTGTTCACCTGATAATCACCTTATACTTGTTTTATAGCCACAATGTAATATATAAGGGCACTATACTTCCTTTTTTCATATATTCTCATCCTCTATCTACTTACTTAACCATATCATCTCTTCTGCCATTCATGAAGCCTGATATTCCTCTATTAGGGCACTATCACCCTTTTATAGCTTCATGAATAACATTAGCAACTCAATTTAGGAGGAAGAGGATCATACAAAGTCATAACACCATCACTTTAGCCCACTATTTTCTATCCCAAGAAGTCTACATAGTCATGTCATCAATTGGTTATCAGAAATCCTCATTTACCAGTAGTGTAGCAACTGTCCATATCCTAAAACACCTAAGGCACTCATGTATTACTATCTAGAACCACCTAAACTTGCTCTGATACCAAAAAATGTAACAACCCCTACCTATTCCTAAAGAAAATAGGCAAAGTGTGCTACTTCCCATGAGGTCACCCATCCTTAGATTTTCCCTAGGGGCCTTTTGTTTAACTTTTACTTGAGTTTCTCCTATCTAGTCTAGAAATTTTATTTATTAGTTCCAGTGATATGAGGTAACCTACTAGGCATATGGCACTCACATGCCTGATCTTATAGCCAAATATCAGCCTAGGCTGCTATTACAGCAAAGAACTCGTTTACACTAATAATGGGCTAATATATTCTTCGTATAGCTATCATACCATTCCACTACCCATAGTAACATACACGACTGCCTTTAACTACTAAACAACATAATCTAGTAAGATAATATCATACCTGGACAATCATCAGTTGCACTGCTGGTCATACCCATCATGTTATCCAAATTTAACACCTACACATCAGACATTTGATACGCTGAGTATGCACTCAGTGGTGAATTTAACCAATCATACCATGTACTACTATCACATGCAAGCACACATAATCAATGACTAGCACCATTTACTTATTAAGTCCACACTCTCTACTGAAGCTTCTAGTAACTTTTCATTACTTGAATTTCATTATCTCAACTAGACACTTAACTTGAGGTTACAAATGCCATTTCACCATTATACATCATTTTAGTACTATTTAACTATGAACCATACCCACCTTCTTTCATTCTAGTTACTCTAAACAATGCCTAAGTTACATGACTTATATAGCTTACCCTCTATGCTTACTATCCCTTACTCAATATCCCTCATTCAGCTTTATCCATTATGTATACATATATAAATTACCAT
Organism: Hura crepitans; assembly: GCA_948208565.1. Classification (NCBI taxonomy): domain Eukaryota; kingdom Viridiplantae; phylum Streptophyta; class Magnoliopsida; order Malpighiales; family Euphorbiaceae; genus Hura; species Hura crepitans. Next base: position 14,165 of record CANXYI011616170.1, read on the forward strand.
TTACTTAATTTATATTAGATCATTCCTTCCATAACTTATTTTTGTCCGAGTGTTCCCTTATTCATTCACCAATTTATCAATCTTTTACCCCTTTTAGGAGTTTCATTTAAGATAACATAAGTTTATTCAATCTCTCTCTTCATAGCTTGTCTTTTGTTCTTAAGGTGTTTACTCATAGGTTATCTCAGTTCTGATAGTGATATTCCAGTTCCTTCTTAATATTCTTTAAGTCTATTCAAGTTTTTTAGCTTATCCAATTATAGCCCCATGGTTTAGGAAGAACTCCCAACCATTGTCCAAGAACCGAACAAAAGACCAAGCTATACAGTGGCCCACACTATAGACCTCGGTGTTTGTACACAACCTTCCCCTGATAGTAGGGATCAATTCCAAGGAACCTCTCAATATCGGGAAGTGGATAGCAGAGATTAGCCCTCTGGAACCTCTTAATATCCCAGTACAATCAACACTATTAAGGTGCCTGATGGATAATAGGGATCAGTCCAGTGGGACCTTCTAATATCCATGAATGGGTAGCAAGGATCAGCCGTAGGCCTCCTAATACCCAGAGCATGCATGCTCAAATCAATACTCAGTGGCTGCACCTACCACACACAGGTTAAAATCCATAGAGACTCAGCTTCTAGCAACTGCTAGTCCCTAGTTAACTGGTCAACCTATCCCGTGTATAAGCAACCATTAATCATAAGATTCCCTTTCCATTATCTTTCACAGTCAGTATATTCTATATTAATT
>CANXYI011616226.1:0-10313 GCA_948208565.1 Hura crepitans
GATCTTAAAAAATTCTAATTCCACAACTAATAGACTATTCAAAATATTTGAGTATCAGGTTATAACATTTTTGGATTACTTTGAGTAACTTTTTATTTGTTTATGGTTTAGCTTTACCTATGGCATTATTAATAAGACACTGCCGTAGAATTTTAATTAGAATTTTTAACCATCCAAATGACTTCAGATTGACTTCAAACTTTCCCTAAAATTCTCTTGTACTTAATACTCCCTATCAGTATGCTTAGTATGACTCGGGTTTTGAGAAGCACTATTCATCTTGGGAAGAACTATTCATCCTATTCATGGTTTTCGGGTCAATGGATTTCTTCCCCTCTTAGAAAAAAGATGTCGTCCTCGACATACCTGGTTTAAACAAATGTTAGTATTATTCCAGCATCTAAGCTTCACTTTCCTAAATAGCTTTTTCCATACCTTGATGTCGCCATAAGATTTCGCCAATAACACAATCTTGTTTTGCAATTACTTGTCCTCTCTAGCTAGGATACTAATAAGTTCTTCTACATACGACAAGTCTAGTCTTATCTCCATTTTATTAGCTATCAAAACATGTGAAGGGTCCGATCTACATCTTTTCAACATCGAGACATGGAACACATGAAGAATCTATTACAACTTTAGAGGTAAAGTTAGTCTCTATGCTAATGCACCCATACATTCTATGATCTTGTATGGTTTAATGAACCTCAAATTCAACTTCCTTTTCTTAACGAACCTCAACAACTTTTTTCATGGAGATACTTTAAGAAAAACATTATCACTAACTTTATACTCGATATCTTTTCTCTTCAAATCTGCAAAATATTTTTATCTATTTGAAGCAGCCTTTAGTCTTTCTCTAATGATGTTTACCTTCTCTTTAGCATCCATAACAAAATTTAATACAATAAGCTTGTGCTCACTCAACTCATTCCAACATAAGGGAGTTCTATATCGTCTCCCATATAACACCTCATAAGGAGCCATACCAAGACTTGCTTGGTAACTATTGTTGTAAGTGAATTCTGCTAATGACAAATATTTCTCCCAACTGCCTTAAAGCTCTATGGCACATGCTCGAAGCATATCCTTAAGAATCTAAATGATTCTCTCTGATTGATCATCTATCTGTTGATAAAAGTTGTGCCAAAATTAAGCCTAGTCCCCAAAGCATTATGGAGGTCCCTCCAAAATCTCAATGTAAAATAAGGGATCTCTATCTCAAATGATGGTCAGTTTTACCAACCTCTCTATAGAGTAATCCGTTCTCACTGGAATGAAATGAGCAGACTTGGTCAATCTATTAACCACTACCCAAAAAGAATCATGCTTATTCCTAGTCATCGGTAGTCTAATCACAAAGTTTATAGTAATCTGATCCTATTTCAATTCTAGTATTGCTATAGGATGAAACAAACCAAAAGGAACCTGATGCTCAGCCTTCACCCATTAACAAGTGAGGCATATAGTCGTATAATTAGCTATGTCTCTCCTTATGCCTGGCCACTAATAGGCCATCTTTAAATCCTAGTACATCTTTGTATTACAAGGATACATCTCATACGGTGCATTGTGTGCTTCTTCTAGAATGTAGTGTCTCAAATCCTCTTTCGCAAACACATATAGGCAGTTATGGTAATACAATTAACCATGTTCCTTAGTCACAAACATGGTAGACTTCCCCTCTTAAGTCATACTTATGATGCTCTAAAGTCTAGGATTGCCTTTCTATGAATTCTTCATTGTCTGTATCAAGCTCGGCTTGACTTGTAACTCATCCAACAAACCATCATCTTCTTGTAGCTTTAAACTAACATATATTACCTTTAAAGATGACATAAGATTCATACATAAGGCATCCATAACTTTATTAGCTTTCCTAAGATGGCAGTTAATAAGATAACCATAAACCTTGATTAACTCCATCCATCTCCTTTGCCTTAAGTTCAATTCCTTCTGTATTGGTAAGTACTTTAGACTCTTGTGGTTAGTGAAAACATAGCACTTTTTCCTATATAGATAGTTCCTCCATATCTTTAGAGCAAACATAAAGGTTGTGAGCTCTAATTCATGTGTGGGGTAGTTTTTCTCGTGAAGTTTTAATTGTCGATAAGCATAGGCAACAACCTTACAATCTTGCATAAGTACACAACCCAACCCATTCATTGAAGCATCACTATATATGATGAACTCTTTCTCTAACTCTAGCTAAACTAAAATTAGAGCCTCTATCAACTTACTTTTGAGCTTGTCAAAACTCTTTTGACACTTGCTATCCCATTCAAATCTCACAACTTTCTTTAAAAGATGTGTCATAAGAGCTGTAACTAAGGAAAACCCCTTGACAAACCTTCTATAATAACTACTTAACCCCAAGAAACTCCTAGTCTTAGTCCTATTCCTTGCCAGTTTCTAGTCCATAACTACCTAAATCTTATTAAGATCAACCCTTATACCTTTTACTGAAGCTATATGCCCTAAAAATGCTACTTTCTCTTGCCAAAACTCACACTTGCTAAGCTTTGCCTAGAGTTTTTCATCCCTCAAAATCTATAAAACTATTTGTAGATGCTTTTCATGCTCTTCTAAGTTCTTGGAATACACAGGAATGTCATCTATGAAGACCACCATATACTGATCTAGAAATAGCCTTAAAGTCCTATTCATGAGGTCTATGAATGCCGTTGGTGCATTAGTTAACCTGAAAAGCATCACTAGCAACTTATAGTGACCATTATCTAGTCCTGAAAGCCATCTTGTGTATGTCTACCTCTTTTACTCTCAACTAATAATACCTAGATCTAAGATCAATATTAGAGAAGACACCTATACCTCTAAGTTGATAAAAAAAGATCATCAATCCATGGTAAAGAATACTTGTTCTTAATGGTGACTTTGTTCAACTGTCTATAATCCATGCAAAGTCTCAAAGAACTATTTTTCTTCTTGACAAATAGAACTGGTGCTCCCTATGGCAAAACGGCCAGTTTGATAAAACTCTTATCCAGAAGCTCTTGCAACTATATCTTTAATTCTTTCAACTTTATAGTAGCCATTCTATACGGAGCTATAGAAATTGGTGTTGTGCCTAGCATTACCTCAATCCCAAATTCTAACTCCTATTCTAATGTGAAATTTGGTAACTTTTTTGGGAAAACATCCTCAAACTAAACTACAATAGGAATTTGACTAACATCTGTTGTTTCCCTTATGGTGTCAACCACATAATCAAGATAGGCTTATAACACTTTTGCATCATCCTTCTTGCCACAATTGCTAATACTACATTAGCCAAGTAATTTGATCTTTCATCGAACACTATCACTTATGAGCTATTACTTACTTATATCGTGATCCTCTTATTGTTGTAATCTACCATGGCATGATACTTAGACAACTAGTCTATGCCCAAGATAAGATCAAACTCATTGCATGATAATTCAATGAGATCTACAGAGAAGACATTTCCTTTGTGGCAATAATGGACAATCTATTTACACATTATCCACTATAACATGTTGTCTTATAAGATTGCTAACTACTATGTGAAAGCCGAGGTCATCTGGTTCTAAACCTTAATCTAAAACTTGTGCAATGCTGATATAAGGATGTGTGGACTCGGGATTAATCAGGGCTAAAGTAGGTAAATCAAAGATATGGAATGTACCCATAATAACATTAGCGGCCTTTGCCCTTTCTCTAGCTCTTATGGCATATTGTCTTACTAGAGCTCTACTCTCTATCTTATTTTTCAGACTAGCCCTAGCTCCACTTCCTATATCTCTCATATCCTGCTTTTATGAGGGAACATAAGGCTTTACTAGGCAATCTTTTTGAAAATGATCTCTAGAGCCACAAGCCTTGCAAGATCTTGGTATCAATCTCCAACATGCTCTTAGATGTCTTATGTGGCAAGTCTCACAAGCAAGTGTTATAGCACTACTAGCAGTAGATCTAGAAGCACCTAAAGTTTAAGTCATTGCTTAGGTGTATGTCAAAGAACCTTATCCCAACCTCTATGATCAGTTTGAGTGCTTGCCCTAATAATGTCCTGATGGACCACTCTTGTGCTTTTTATCAAATGCATACCCAGAACTACCTTGCCCATTTCTAAAAGATCTTTTTTTGAAGCTGTCCCGCTTTTGTTTTAGCACTTTCACCATCTTTGTAGTTTAACAGGCTGCTACCAAGGCTAAAAAGTCTTGAATCTTTATAGGAGCGACTTGTTGCATGACATCTAAGTTTAACCCCTTCTTGAACTTCTTATAGTGGTCTTCTTCTTTCGCTACCACTGCCTTTACACACTAGCTCAATCAAGCAAATTCCTTCTCATACTCAGACATTGTTCTGTGTCTCTACCTGAGATCGATAAATTCCTAGTATTTCTAGTCTAGGTAATGCTTAGTGACATACTTTTCCTTGAATTCCTTTAAAAAGAAATCCCATATGATATCTACAACTATCTTGTGTTATGTGATCACTTCCCACCATTTCAATGCTTCTTCAGAAAGCATTGAGGTGGCAAATGCAGCATACTCATCTTATGGGCAACTCAACTATTACTTAATACATATTATCTGGTCCAACCAGTACTTAGATCTAGTAGACTTATCTAACTCTTCCCTTTTGAGGAATTGAGCTCTATTCTTAATCAGCCTCTCTTTATATAAGTACTTTGGAATGCCGATTGTTCTTATGGCATTAGTGGTGGAATAACTTTTCCATTAGCAACTACAGTAGTAGTAGCCGTTATTGCTTGTTTGATAGACTCTAGCATCATCTACAACCAAGCAGGTGAACTTTGCTTTTCAAAAACAACATGTCTAACATCACTAGGGGTTCACATACTCAGGTTATGCCTCCCTTTGTCCAAAAGATGAAGGAGCATGACTTTCTACCCTTTAATCCTCACTGGGTGTAGTGCTACTACTCATATCCCATACCTATAGGTAAAAGAAATAGATTATGAGCCATGTATGTAATTGTAGTTGATGTAAATGTATTTTGACTCCTAAGGTTCTCTTGAGTAACCCATAAGTCTAAAAGAAACCCCAACTTTCTCTCTCTTTGATTTATCTTTTCCATAAATTTCATTTTTTTAAAAGTTCCTTGGGTGTTATAAAACACATATCTAAGCTCAGAATATTTTTTCAACTTTTATATTATTTTATATTAAATTTTAATTTTTGTGCCCTTTTGTATTCATAGGCAAAATGACAACCCGAGCCTCCTGAGGCTAAGAGAAGGCCTAGACCGAATTCGGGGGTCTCGTATGACCTTATTGAGTATGTGTAATCACTTTAATTTGGCTAAAATTTGCATTAAATGAATTATGCGCATTATGTTCATAATTGTAATTAATGGTATAATTACATGAAAAAGCAATAAATGCTATTATTGTAATTTATGATGAATGGAATGATTAAATGCATTGAATATGATGTTTTAGTGTGTTGTTAAGTAATGGAATCATATAAATGTTGATATTGAGTTATTAATGCACTATGCAAGATAAAAACCGATTATGCCATGTTGTGTATCGTATGCCTAAAAACATGTGCATATGGTATTTTTATGATTCGAACATGTATAATGGATGCAAGTTATAATAAAATGCCATATAATGACTTGATATATATATGTACAACATTATGCCTACTTGAGCCAATAAATGTGATAATGAGTGTGCACATGTTTTTGTCGATATGAAAATATCGCATGTGCATATATATGATATGTTAATATGCTTAAAATGAATTTTTAACATATAATGGATATATATATGCTATAAAGGCATAATGATGCAATGTATTACCATTAGTAATTAAATATTGGAAAATGCCATAAAATCATTGTTTGAGTTGATGTTTTTGTTTTTATATGACATATTGATAGGTTGTTGTGTTTCAATGGCATTACACCTCAGAATTATATCCTATGGGTGTAATGGACATCAATAGGCCTAAGTTGGCTAAGTGTATATGTAAGGCCATGCAATGGTACAATATGGCTAATGGTATTTTTAATTAATATTATATTATAAAAAGGTGAAATTAGTTAATTTGACACATAATGGCATGTTTATTGTTGTCTATATAGTTAGACAGCTTAGTTTGGGTAGGTTGACTAGTTAACTAGGATTGTAGTGACTGTAAGCATACCTTCAAATATGAGAACTGTGGGTCATTAATTTACATGTCGATGGGCATGAGAGCCTTTGAGCTTATGTTTGATTATGCATCTGATGATGTGAGAGCCTTTGAGCCTAATTTTATGTGCTAATGGGCATGAGAGCCTTTAGGCCCAAGATTTATATACCTAAAGGGTATAAGAGCTTTCGAGCCTAAGTCTTATGCATCTGCAAATGTGATAGCCTTTGGGCCTAAGTGTTACACATGTGCAGATGTGAGTAGATCAACTATTTGTTGTACCAAAGTAAGAGATACTTCTGCCTACTGTTAATGTGGCACTTGTGGCTATGGCTACTATGTAACATTATCGAGTTCAAGTATTGATGCATTACATACCTCTGCATAGTTATGGGATTAAAACTAGCCACTTCTTTAGTCCCTCCTTCGGGTACTTAATTAGCCATATATTAATTGCAAAAGGACTTACCTATCAGCCTCGTGTAGTTTAATAGTTCAAAGGAATATGATATTAGATTGTTGTACTCATGTATATTACCTAGGAACACTAAACCTATGCTCCAATATGACAAATTGTAACACCCCTTACTAGATTCTTGAAGAAACCCAATAAACGCAGTAGGTCACCCATCCTAAAATTTCTTCCAAGTTCGTTCATTTAACTTTTACTTATTCTATACTATTTAATCCTATCTGACTCTAATTTCAGTTTTGTCTGTTCTTATAATCCATTTAGGTCTATGCCATAATGTTCATGTCAATATAGAGCAATCATATGTCAATTAGATATTTTCCTAAAATTCTTCAGCATAACAGGTGTCTGGGTCACTACCTTAAAAATTTCAACCTATAAAAAACACTTCAATAGTATAAGTTTCATCTCCTAGACCACCCTTCTAATCTACCATATATCAACCTAGCATCAACATTTTACCATCTCATCAACATAGGCCTCAGGCCACAACCCATAACGTCTATAAGAGTAATCACAAAATCTTAATGATTGATAGAGATTCATTACAACATACTGTCTATGACATATACAACAACTTTTGTATGGTACACATTTCTTACCTATTTATATGAGTGCAAAACTATATACCAAACACATAATATACTTTACTTACTTGTCCTCTAAATTTTTACTACGCACACTCTGAGGCAATTTGTAGGTTCTAATTACCTGTATATAAAAACTAGTACATCGAGTATATAATACTCAGGGGTGAACTCAAGCATTTAAGTTATGTCATATAAATTGTCATGCATTTCTATAATAGTAGTATTTATTTTTTTAGCTAGGTTATTATTTCATCAATTAAGAATGCATTTATCACAATGACCACACTACCTTTCTTGTATAATATTTATTCCCTAGTCGAATAACATCTTAAAATTCCATGTCTTTTAGCTGTTTAACCTTATCAATGACAATACTATTTTAAACTTGATTTATTGAAGCCCTAATTAGCCATTTTCTATCAAATAACCAAAATACCCCTGTTTGTGTCCTTAAGCAATTTATTGCTTCTACATTCATTTACAATCAACATATTATAAATATAGGCCACTTAAATTATAGTATTATAGGTATTTAATTTATCAGGGTAGGACATGTTATGTATGCAAAATTAATAACTTGCCCTCATACCAATTCATGTCACTAAATGAATCATTTAATAATTATAGCTCCAACAACTTAGGTATATCACCTATTATTACTGATAAAGTGCATAAATTTCATTAACCAAGTTAATAGACACTGCACATGTAAAATTACCAAAATGCCTTAAATGTGTATAGTCCAATTATTCAGTTGATTATGTCAAATTATGCCTTGTATCATATTTTAATATCATAGGTAATTTATATTTTTCTTATTTAATTTATTTTAATTGGCCTGTCTAGAAAGATGACACTGATATACACTAGACCTAGAGGAAATAAAAGAAACTGTGTAGTGATACATATATTAGACCCTTACCACTGCACCAACCTGATCAAGTGAATGTCATGGCCAAGTCTAATTGTCCGACTAGTGTAGTGGCCCTATAGGACTTATGTCGCTGCAACGGTAAAGATCAAATGAATGTCCATAACCAAGTCTAGCTATCTTATTAGTGTAGTGGTCTTGTGAGATCTACACTACTACATCAACAAAGATCTAGTGAATGTCTATAGCCAAGTCTAGCTATTCGACTAGTGCACTGGTCTTGTGGGACCTAAGCTGTTGTATCCGTAAAGAGCAAATGAATCTCTATAGCCAAGTCTAGCTGTACAACTAGTGCTGTGGTTCTATGGGACCTACGCATGCTACACCAGCAAAATTTAATAACTAGCATTTGGTGGCAAAGGAGGAAAGTTATCTATTCAATAGACAAGTATAGTGGCCCCAATATAGACCTAGGCCATTATACCAACCCTATCTGAAAGGTAGATAGTGTAGCAACTGCTAAAATCCCTAAGCTGACCAATCAACCCATTTAGTGGGTGTCTAACTAGTAGGCCATTTAAATCAAATTATTTACATTTCTTTACTGATTAACTTTTTATAATATTCTCAAGTAAAAATAGATAGTTAATAATTTTATCATACAGTCAATTTTTAGCCTAAACAATTACAGGCCCTACCAGATAGTTCTGGGTCACTTTTATGGTAGTATTTTTAGGTATTGTCATGATAAAAATTTAATTTATAAATTCCCTAGTTTTATTTCACATTAAGTTACCATTTATTATCCTTTTATGGTTTATGTGGATTATGGGATTAGGTAATGGTCATTTTAGGATAGTTATACGTCATTTCCTTACATTGTGATAATAAGCTTAAAGCTCATTTGATCTAATTATTAATTTAAGTTTCACCATTCATTTCATAAATTCATTGGCCTAAAGCAAGCACTATTTAGGTCACTTAAAAAGGCTAAAACATAGGCTTACATGGCATTACAAGTAATTAGACCATAATAGCCATTTTAGGCACATTACTTACTCACAAACCATAGCCCTTAAAGGCAATTTACAACCTAACTTTTAAACCCTTTTTCATGCCAAGTTTAAGTTCATTTTTCATTCTCATTATTAACCACATTTCATGTCATCTTTAATCATATATATTAACCTTATTCCTTGCCAAACTAGCTAAGCTAGACATGCTCTTATTATCATGTTTATCATACATAACATTGTACACATGACATCAACATTTTCATTCCATTATCCTTTATTGAGTTCTTGGGTATAGCTATCCATTAGCCTTAATCATGCATCAACATAGTGTTCATCACACATTACACCTTTTTATCATAAACTAGGCACTTACATACCCATACATGCATAATTACATGCCAATTTAAGGCGCACCTACACCTCATATGTCTCAGCTATTGTGAGATTTCCATATATTAATGTATTAATCAATCTTATTAAATGCCATATCATTAATTCATACATCATAGGCCTAATATACATATATTGTCTATCCCAAATACTACTTATGATCACTTAATCAAGCTATAAGCCTCCACAAACATGAAATAAGGTTTTGACCACTCACACAACTCATGCTAATCATAATTTTTTCTATTTATTTACAAGTAATTTCATTACATTTCGACACTTTAACCATCAATTAATACATCAAGCATCATAACACACATCAAAATACTTTCACCCTCTTAACCAACAAAGGAGTTAACACAAATTTCCTCCTTTTTCATCAATCAACCATCCTCATACTCTAATAAACATACAATTAAGCTAATCACCTAAGTTCACTTATACCTTACTCAATTCCAACATTTTTTTCCATGATTGAAGCCAAGAATTATATATTAAAGCCTTAGAGACATGAAATAAGTGATGAAATTCACATACCTCATAACAACAAGAGCCAAACTCAACTCCTTATGCTCGAAGAACCCTACAGATTTAGCCTTCAAGCTCCATGCCAATTTCTTGCCATTCTATAGAAAGCTTCTCCCCTTTTTTTTCAAGCTTTTATTTTCCTCAATTCACCTTAAAAATAATTAAAACACATCCATATAGATATCAAGCACCTCATGCACTTATATACGGCCTAAAAAATCACTAAGATAGTCAAGTAAAAGGTATGAAACTCACCCAATTGCACTTGCTAGTCTATGTTGACCAAAAAAAACTTTA
>CANXYI011616276.1:0-10206 GCA_948208565.1 Hura crepitans
GCCTTATAAGTAAGAGCTTAGTATCCCTTGTAGACGCGTTTTGGATAAAAGGATGGTTTGGATTCCATCAGAACTCCGAAGTTAAACGTGTTTGGACTAGAGTAGTACCAAGATGGGTGATCACTTGGGAAGTCCTTCCCTTTGCCTAAGAACAAAACCGTGAAGGGCAGTAGCCCAAAGCGGACAATATCTATAAGTGGGTGACAAGGGCTGTGACATGTAAGGGCATTATTTTTAAATTGAATTGAACCGATCGATCGGATCGAAATTGATCCAGTTCAATTCAGAGATAAAACCAAATCTGTAAAAAAACTAAATGAACCAGTTTGAATAGAGAAAAAATCTATTGAATTGGGAACTAAAACCAGGTTGAACTGGAAATTTTATAAAATAATTATTCAACAAAATTTTCAAGTAATTACAACACAAGTTCTTCTAAAAAATAAAAATATCCAACCAATTTTTCAACAAATAAAATTATATATGACAATTAAAAATAAAAATATAGTCCCTAATTTGAAAAATACTAAATATATTCTTTATATTATATTTTTTATTTTTCTCATTATAAGGAAAACGAATATTTAAATTTTAAATGGCTAATTAATTAATAATTCAAGAAATTATATTGATAACTTTATTAAACTAATTAAACATATTTAAATAATGAAGCTAAGAAAAAGAAAAAAATTGTAAAAGGGTTAAAATCGTTCGGGTCAATTCGGATTTTGCACACCCCTACACAATGTTATTAGAACCAGACTAGACGGTCCATTGGATCATGATTCGACCGGTCCGATTAGATTGAACTAGATTTTTTCTTTTTTTTAAATAAAATATTTTATAAAAAATTAATAACATAATATGAGCAATATCATGTTAAATAAATTGTATAAAAATAATAAAACGAGTAAATAATTGATATATATATATATAAATAAATTAATAATAATAATATAATAAATTATTATAAAGTTGAAGTATTGCAATTTAGTTATGTGATAAAATTTAGAAAAAAGTTCAATGAAAAAATTAATATGTTTCTACTCTATTTAATATAATTTTTTTTATGATTTTTAATTAAACAAATTTATTAAAATAGTTATATTTAAAAATATCTAATTATTGAACAATTAAAATATAATTAATTGAATAAATTTTATTCGTAATATTCTCAAATTGTTTTTAAATTATAAAAATAAATTATCAATTCGGTTTTTCTAGTTCAATCATATTTTTTTCAGTTTAAATCGGTCCAATTCAATTTTTACAAATCTGATTTTCCCTCTAAATAGGACCGAACCAACTCCTCCCTATCGAACCGACTCCTCCCTATCGAACCGGTCTGACCGTCTAGTCCAGTCTAGTTTAATGATAATGCTCTTACATAATAGATTAAAAAAAAAAAAAATACTTGACCTTGCAGGTCTGGGATGTGATTTCTAAACTCACAACTCAAGACTCCAGTTACCCAATTTATTTCAACCCACTCCAAAACCTCTAATTTATTTCTAATCCACCCCTAGTTTGACAAAACCCCCCTATTATTGACTAACAGCCTCACACCAAATCGCATGGGATCCATCTCCTCATTGCCTTTCTGTTGACTGAGGCCACCTAAACATGCAATAGAGGCCTTTAGGATGTCCATGATTAATCGATATTTTAGTTAATCAGTGCATTAATTTAAAATTGAATTGAAATTTATAATAAATGATTTTTATTTTTAAAAATTGACGGTCAACCATTAGTTAACGGTTAATTAGTTTATATATTTTTTATATTTTTATATTTAAAAATATTTTATTTTATAAATAAAATGATACATTAGTCTTTAAAATATTGTAATGCATATTTTTAGTAAACAAATAATAAATTATCACTTAAATCAATATTATATATTTTGATGGATATATAATAGACACATTATTATTAATTCCATGTTAAATGTATCTAATTTATGCAATTAATTACATCAATTTTATTTTTCTTTTCATTTTTTATTTTGAATATTATATTTAATTTATAATTTTATTTTTAAGCATTTTTAATAATTTAAAAATGATTTTATAATTTTTATAATTTTATTATATTTATATGTTAAAAATTTTTAATGGTTAACTCAAAAATCAATCTAAAAAAATTGATTAAAAAACGAAACCGATATAATAGTTAACTGAAATTAATGAATTGATTAATAAAATTATTCATGTACTGATTAATCAGTCCATAAATACTCTACTTTGATATCAAATTTATAATTTGGACCCAGACTTTTTTTTTTTTTCCTGTCTATAGATGGTATTACACTAAAGGAGGGAGGGAGTTCATTCATTCTTTCTTCCTATATACCCTATAATAACTTCTTTGAGGTTATAAATTTATAATTTATTATTAAAAATATTTTTTCAACAAAAATTCTTTGAAAAAAACTTAAGTTTAGGGAGGCGAAAATATGCTCTGCTAAATTTTTATTTAAAATTTAACTTTCGTTGTTTGTCTTTTTTTTTTTTTTTTACCTTTTAAACATTGAAATCCTAAGGAAAAAAAAATTAAAGGAAATCATCCTAGAGAGAATTAAATTGAATAATGCTTGTCTACTCTTGAAATCACTATTCTCAATAAGAAAATTGTTAATACTGCATAATAAATATTGATATAAATTAAAATATTATTTTTTTAATTTAAATTGATAAACTCTTATCATATAAAAAATGAAAAAAAATAATAAATAAAAAAATAATAAAGAGAAGTAAATACCATTTTTCTTCTTAATAATTTAAAATTAGAAATTCTTTTATGAATTCGATCTTGAAAATTTAAAAATCAGAAGAAATTTAATCTTTAAAAAACTATTATTAGTCTAATTAGTTCAAAAATTTTATTTAAATAATTAAATTTAAACAATTTAAATAAAATTCCTTAAGGACCAAATAAAGTGTGTGTATATACACAACCACACACGCTGTATTATGCATTCGACGGTCTTTCAATCAGCAAGGCTGGCTTTTGAAAGCTCAATGGAAATCAAAGAAATCGAAGAGAAAACCCCAAACCACGTCGAATCCTCAGAAAATGATTCGAATCCGAACCCGAAACCAAAAACGAAAACGGTGAGGACAAAGGTACCGGAGGTGGAGATCAATCTTTACCGGCGGGGCAAGGGTCCGATTGATGTGTTCAAGTCGAGCTTGGGAGGGTGGGACCAGGACCAGCTCGAGGTTCGGGATATCCTCGACAAGTATGGCTTTAAATCTGTCTTTGCTTTCAATCCCAGCACTGGCCGCGGTGCCCCTATTCGGTTCAGTCCAAGGAACGGGAGGTCTTTGCTTGGTTATAGAGATGGATCCGTGATTCACATTGATGGCGAACCAAAGGTAATTCTAGTTCTTGCTTTTCTTTTCTTTCGTCTGGGTTTTAATCGATCGATGGGAATTTTGAAATTTACACATAGCAGCAAAGTTTTCACCTACATGAAGTAGAATATGTATAAGTGTTATCGTGCGCTTTCTTTCCAAGAATTCTGAGAATTCTATTTTGACAAGTTTAGTATGCTTATAATTGGAAATTAGTTTATGAATTTGATATTCTGGATTTAGGTTGTTACAGAAAAAAATTCATTTTTTTCCTCTAATTTTCAGGTAATGCTATGAATCTGATATGTTATCAGAGGATAATTACATGTATGGAATATAGTAGTTTATAACCTTATGCATTCTTGTCAATTGCCACTAGACAACGTTAAGAATCTAAACCTTTTTTTTGAATTGCATGTTTGGTAGTTAAGGACTGCTATGAGATTTAACCAGTATGTAAATGCGCTAACAGTGGATACGATGCTGGAAATCCAATTTTAATATCACCCTTAATTTGAATTAGCAAAGGCAATGTCTCCTTGCATAATATGGATTCCAAACATTCATGATCTAGAGTGGAGTAACTTATCCCGTGGTCTAGTTCTGAACTATCTCTTCAGGGATTATGAAAGATGTTCTACTCGAGGTATTCTGTTCATCTCTTCAATTTACATTCGCCAAAAGTGGATCCTGCTCTAATAGCTACGAATAAATTAAATACGTGCACTAAGATACAAGGCTTCTTATTTCACAACAATGAAATTTGTGAATTTCTCTAGTGTTGCTTACTTCTTTTTACCGCTTCCCCCAATGTCTAAACCAATTAAATGCACCTCCACTATTGAGTGACAGAACCTGTAAGCCTGTTGTTTTTCATATACGATTCTGATCAAGAAATTCGTGGTGCAATGGTCATGGCTGTCCCATTCTTTCTGTCTTGGATTCTTCTTGTGTTCTGCTGAACTTTCTGATGGTAGCATTTTTTTTTTTTTTTGTGTAGCAGTCTTGTGAAGGGCTTGATAATGATAATTATTTTTCTAGTGAAAAGCAAATTTTGCTTCTTGCTTATACTTTTATTTGAATTTCTGTCATAGCTGACGTTGTCATTTTTGCAATTGCAGGATTCATTGATCAAGCCGGTGACCAAGATCTTCTTTGGGGTAGCAGTCATAACCCTTTTGATAACATTGCTGTTGAAGGAACCTCCAGAATGGATTAAAAAATCCAACTTTTTTGGTGGAAACTTACCTCCATGGATCCTTGCTCTTGCTGTTGTTGTTTTCACTCGCATGAGAAAGAGAACTGGGGACTTCCTAAAGAAGCATGGCTGGTAAACATTTACCATTGTTTTTTATTTTTCTGATTTTCGCACTTTTGATGGTTGTGGTGATGGTCGCCTCGTTGACTACTTCTGTGTAAAAGCAACTGCATTTGATGAAATGGATATTAAACAATATTTGTGAAGATCAGGCTGCTTCCCAGTTGGGTTTCATTGTATTTCCATTGGAGAATTTAATATATCATAAAAAATTCAGAAAAAAGTTTAGGTTGGGATTCAAATATACCACATCCAGCTGTTGTGTGTTTACTGAATCCTTCTTCAACAGTTTCTCTTTTGTTGTGCATGAGATATCTAGCTTTGAAGGATTATAAGCTGTAAAACTAATGAAGCACAGCCCATAAACTTGAACTTAGCAGTTCTTATCTTGTTTCAGACTAATGAAGGCTTGAATTCAAATCTAAATTGATTCTCTTGTAGAAAGGAAACGTTGACGTACAGCTTCTAACATTTTCGAGAAGATCATTAGGGCATGTTTGCTGTATCTAATATTTGTTAAAGAGTCCAACTGGAGCTCTTGTCGTTGTGCTAGTATGTTAAGCTGTAGTTTATTGGTCAATTTATGGCGCGTAGGTGGGTAATTCGTAATTGTGAATGTATATCCACATTTGCAAGTAGGAGAAATCTGTGACCATCAGGAACTTAGGTGTGAGAAGTGATAATGCACAAAATATTATAATCTATTTTAATCGGCCTAATCGCCTAAGTCCATATATTTTGAAGAAAGAGCATTCTACAAATTTGTTATATAACCGCTTATCAACAGTACTTTGATCCTCGAGCAATGGAAATTTAAAAATAGGCCTCACTCGTTACAAAGGTTGTCTCTAAACTTTTTCCGCGTTGTGTTCTCTCCTCACAAAAACTGTTCAAGTGATCTCTTGTGCTAATTTAAACATAGAGTAGGATTCGCTGCCTGTACCATGTTTCGCAGAATCAAAGCCCATGACCTTAAGCCGTGGGATCATTCAGTGGTCTTGCTCCCTTGAAGGTTTCTGCGAAATTCCCATCCATCAAGAAGCATCCTCCATTTTGTCTATCCATGGCCGTGGAAATGGCGTAGAGAAAGGTTGTCGGGGTGGAGAAAACTATTCGTGAAGGCAAACCTGAGGCAAAAGAGCAACTATATCACACAGGATAAAAAGGATCGAGCAACACTAACAATTTTCACATTTAATAATTTGTAGTAGATATCAATGATTTACCCTTTAAGATTTTCTTCGTGTACATAATTTGCTATCTATATTAATAATTTTGTAACTGTGCTAATATAAGTCCTTGCATATTAATTTTTTTTATTTCTGTAATTTTCTAGAATGGTACCTTGAGGTTTATAAGACGAATTTTTTTTCGTATGTATTCTTTTTTAATTTTTAATGTGTCTTGCCTCTCAATAGAAAATAATTTATACATAAAAAAAAAGATGAAGATCAACATTTTTTATTATTTCAACCAATAGAGCTAAGTTGGAGTTATATTAAAATAAAATCTTATCTATTTTACGGAAAAATTTTACACTAAATTAATAAAAATTTAAGTAAAGAAAAATATTTATATAAATAATTATTTTGCAAATGCAACTTATTTGGCATCTAACCTCAATTCATATATAAGTAGGACGGTTTATAAACCGGTTAATGGATTTATGAGTAAAGAAAAAAACCGTTTACTTAAATCAAGTTTTTTAAAATTATTAGTCTATTAATATGAATCAACCGGTTTATCAATTTTATTTTTCAATTCAATTAATCAATAATTTTCTATTGACTACTAAAAAATTTTAAAAAAATATATATTAAAATTATACAAATTATAAAAGTCCCTTCTATTATTTAAAGTATTTTAAAATAAAAAGTACACACCAAATATCATATTAAATATTCAAATAAAAATACAATTCAAAATTTCATACAAAATTTTTCTTTATTAAATTCTATTTTTATTTACATATATTTAAAATAATTAGAGTATATATGTATATTTATATATATAATTAAAAAATAAAAATAATTAGTGATTACACCATTGTTAAAAGGTAAGAATATTGTCACAAAAAATATTAAATATGTATCGCTTAGTTATAGAATTTTTCTGTTGCTAAAATATTGACACTATAATTTTGAATTGAAAATAAAAAAATCTAATAGTATAAAAATTGAAACATAATAACTTGTTCGATCTTTTGATCAATTTTTACGATTAACCTTATACCGCTATTTAAAAATTATCAATTTAATTCAATAAAGTCTATATATATCAATTGGAATTAGAGTAAAGCTAGTTGAGATAATTTGCCAAAATTAAAATGCATATATCATTTAATTGTTAAGCAGGCAATTACAAAAATCATAATGGTTAATCATTAGCTTGTTTGGTGGAAAAAAATTATTATTAACTTCGTAGACAAATTTATTTTTGGTCCTCATGTGAATAAACTACAGTTTTTCGGTTAAATAATTATTAACAAAAAAAATGGAAAACAGAACCAACTTCTAAAATAAGCCCATCAACGGTAGAAAAAGATAACCAAAAAGTTAAATAAAGACATGTATTATTTATATCGTATTATAAATTTGCCAAAGCCAAGCTAATCAGATGTCAAGAGAAAAAGTTGTTAAATCCAGCGTGTGCATGGATTAAGAACCTAATTAACAATCTATTAATCAATTAATTAATTTTAATTAATTGCTATATCATTTTCTATTTTTAATTATTTTTTATTAACTATTAAAATTTTTTACCCGTTAGTCTAATAAAATTATATATTGATTTAAAATGGATCAAACTAAAATAAATAAACCAAATATAATACTTATAAATAAATAACAAAAAATTCTCATAAATAATTGTACAAAATAAATATATTTGACATAAAATTAATAACAATATACTCATTATATACGCATCAAATAATAATACAATTTCAATACAGAAATAATTTTAATGTTTATTTATTAAATATATATATATATCTTATAAAAGTTTAGATATTTATATATCATAATATTTATAGAATAAAATTTTATTAAATATTTAAAATATTAATATAACAATAAGTTAAAACCATGTACTATAATCCTTGATTGGATTCCCAAACGAATTTCCGATTAAAGAATCCATTTTCTTTTCACACCCGTGGATGAACCTGAATTTTGTTATTTCTAAAATACCTGTAAACAAATTTAATTAATTAATTAATTAATCTGCCGGCAAAAATTTTAAAGAAAAAGATCATAATAATTGTTTGAAGGAAGAAAATAGAAGAGAGAGATCGACATTGGCGCCCCTTTTTTCTTCTTCATTTGCTTTCTCCTATCTTTAATCTCTCTCCATGTGGCTATATAAAAAGTTAACAAAAAGTTGAGGAAATTGAAAAGATAACTTTTTTTTTTTTAATTATTATTGATTAATATTTCGTTCCTGTTTCAATATATAATTTCGTTTTGGAATAGTTCTATTATCGGGGTAATTTTGGAGTAATATAGTGCCATGTCAGTGCGCAGACGTACCTTGCTCAAGGTGATCGTTCTCGGCGACAGCGGGTATGAATTCTAGGGTTTTTATCCTCATGTTGTTTCTTTTTCTCGATTGGTATTGAAAATCTAATTTATATTTTGCGAATGTCAGGGTCGGCAAAACTTCTTTGATGAATCAGTATCCTTTTTTTTTTCTTTTTATCGAGTAAGTTTGTATTATGCGACTTACATTTTGCATTGCTTTGATTTTCTTTTTTTTGTTTTTTTCAAATTTTGAATTCTATTTTGCGAAAGTTCGTGTTGCTTAAGATTTTCTTTCTTTCTTTCTTTTTTATTTTTAATATATTTGCGGTACTTCTGGATTTTGTTGAATTTAATTCACATTTTGTTAAATCGTTTAATTAGCGTGGTTTAATGAATGATTGCATGGAAATGACAATTAATGTGAAGCAAATTTGGACGCAGAATTTATTTTTAGCAACAGATCGGGACTTTGTTCATCGTTTCTCGATATTTAACTACTCAATAAAATTTAATGCTTTATTATAGCATTATTGGTGTGTATGTATATATTTTTCTTAATTGCTTGCTTAGATATGTACACAAGAGATTCAGTCAGCAGTATAAGGCTACAATTGGTGCTGACTTTGTGACCAAAGAGCTTCAGATTGATGACAGGCTCGTCACCTTGCAAGTAGGTTTTTGAGTTTACAAGTTTCTTGTGAGGTTCATATGATTCAATTTTGGAATGTTTGTATCTTATGCTGAAATGTCATTTAGATATGGGACACAGCTGGGCAAGAAAGATTTCAGAGTCTTGGAGTTGCGTTCTATAGAGGGGCAGATTGCTGTGTTCTTGTTTATGATGTTAATGTGATGAAATCTTTTGACACTCTTGACAACTGGCATGAGGAGTTTCTTAAGCAGGTGCTTTGTTTCTTTTAAGCTGTTCCTTGTTTTTTTCCCCATTTCTTTTGGCTTTCAGTGATTTCTTACAATAAATATTCCATCCTTATTTAAAGTTGAAATTAATATGAGAGTCATCTACGTAACTATAGTGGTATAAGGAAGTTGATGCTATTTCGGCGTGTGTTCCTGCTCAAATGGCTAGATTTTGGTTTGAACAGAAGTTCTGAACTTTTGAGATTGCTTTCTTTGTCCCTATGATTTCCTTTTATCTGTAATGGAGGTGGGAGTTAATCACAGATCTGCTACATCCGACTAACCAATTTACCAGCAATTTAGATGCCATCAAGGTCGTATAGAACTTAATGCCAAAAATTATAGTTGGCTTTATTTGATGAAATTGGATGAAGTGTGTTAACAAGATAGCGCTTATTGTTTCTACTAATGCTACTACCTTTCTATGTGATGACCTTTGTCCTTGTCCTGTTGAGATGTTTATTTTGAACACTTGTTTTTTCTGTTTCTGAAGGCTTATTACTTGTAATGATATTTCCTGTTCTAAGACTTTGTGATGTTTATATTTGTATACTAAACTGAAAGCTCAATTATATAGGTTTTACCATGAGCTTGGGCTTGTCATATCTACATTTAATTGTCAAAGTGTTTAGGTGTTGTAATTGATTTTTTTTTTTTAACTGGGATTTGACATATCGCTCTTGCCAACCTCACTTTATAACAACACTAAAATATCAGAATCTCTTGCATCTGTAAATGAATTCTTGATGCCATTATTAGGTTCAATCAAACTTGTTGTGTATGCCAAATATACTTTTAATCCCAAAATAACCAGTCAGAGATATAATGGTGCTTCTACATCACTCATATAGTTTGGTTTGCTACGCATCATGATGGGGTTGAAGCACTATACATACAGGATGAATAAGGGACTTCTTTATTCTTATAGAAATTAGCACCATCATTATTCTACACATCTAGTGAAGTTTCTCTCGAACAATTGGGAGTTGCATTTGTGTCTAGAGGCATATTGTAGATACTGGTGGTTCTTTATGTCAAATGTTGGGTTTTTACAATTTTGAAGCAATAACAGAGTCAACTCCATAAATAATTG
>CANXYI011616309.1:0-15459 GCA_948208565.1 Hura crepitans
GAATTTCGAAAATAGGTCTGTGTAAACCATGGGTTAGGAGTCCACATGGACCATAGGCTATAAGTTTGATTCCTTTTGGGCTTAAGGTTTTCAAGTCTATATAAGCACTAGGCTAGCAAGTTTGTGTGAACTATTAGCTAGTAAGTCAACATAGACTAGGATTTTAGCTCTTTGATTTATTGCTTAGGCCTGTCTTTGGTAATCATCATATGTTCAAAGCTAAGGTTCTTACATAAGACACCATGTTTGAGATGGCTACCATCATCCTCCTCTGTATCCTGTAAGACGTCGATCAATATGGTCATTGTCACATAGTCATCCTTAGACATAGTGGCTCTTTTTTAGTAGAATAAAGGGTTGATTAATGATTCTATAGAGGTTCTTAATTGATTCTTTTCCATTACATGGTAAAAGAGGGATCAATGGTAGTTATAAATGTAGAGGGTTAGAAATGGTGTATGTATGTATATATGTATATGCAAGGTGATACATAATGCAAGATGTATGTTATGCATCATTATTCATAATTATAAGGACAAATAAAGCCATAAAAACCTTCCAACCTTATTGCTCCCGCAACATAGCAAAATTAATCTTTCTTAGGAGGGCTTACTTAAGTATCATTATAGGATATGTAGGTTTGAGCATGGGCTAAAACTTGTTTAACACTATGATATTTCATATTTAAAGCACATGCAAAAATAATGGCCATGACATTTAAATCTCATTTAAGGTAAAATTAGGCTGAGCTCATCCTAGATAAAGAGCATAATAAGCTTGGTCCAACTTTAAGTAAGGCTAAATGTAATAGGTCCACAACACATTTATAATGCAATTGCATATACTTAGGGTCATACAACTAAAGGGAAGTTGCTAAGCTTACAACATGGCTCACAGTTTAGTCAAAAAGGCTAAAGGCTACCACAAGCAGTGGTAGCTCCTAATGGGTCTTCCCAATCAAAGGTAATATCATCATTTAATTCAGTATTTGATATACCCAAAGGTATAAGGCTTGTCAGTGTTTGATATGCTAGTAATTCCTTAAATTTCAGTGAAAAATAGGTGTATGTTTTACAACACCATACATGGTAACATAGGCATAGTTGATAAAGGATGAAATGCATGAAATTGATAAAAATTTGAATATTAAAAGGCATATTATTTAGGCACTTTTGAATTCAATTCTCATCCCTAGCAATGTCGCCATTGTAGAAAGGCAAGGTGGTTTGTTGAAATGACTACCTAGTTTCTACACTAAGAACTTACTAACCTTTTGCCCAGAATGGGTTTAGAGTCAATATCATTTTTATGCCTTTACATTATATCTCTTTTGTATTCTAATATTTATTAACCTCTTTTAGCCAGCAAATAAATTAAAATATCCATATCACCTTATCATGCAATTAAATAAATTATATTAATAGAGTTACACAATTGGAAAAAAACAAAAATATATATCAAAAAATGGGTCATTTATTAACTGATTGATTATGCCCTCATAAGTACCCCTAATTCCATAAGAATTTGTGGTAATTGCCTAACTACCATCTCTAAGAGAATGGCCTTTATTAAAATAAATTATAACTATGACTTTATTAATAAAAATGAAAACCATTTTAGTAGGAAAAAACCAATTAATTATCTATAAAAAAATCATTACTATGAGATTGACTTTTATGTGTAAAATAACTTTAAATAGTCTAACTATTACATCTAAAACAAATAAAGTGCATAAAATAAATGTAAACCAAAATAAATGAAACTTGAAACAAAAATACGTATCAACATCTTGTTAATAAGACCATGCAAACCATAGTTCTAATGTCTGTGACCAAAACTAACACACTTCAATGAAATGATTAAAACAATAGTACTAGGTCTATATGGACCTTATATCAAAGTAATATCACATGATATAATAATCCATAGATAAAAACATATTAATTAAAACATACATCCCTAGATATATCACATCTTTACTATTAATACGCAAACATAATTTAGTTGTAATGTTATAATAATTTATTAATATATGTCTATGTGGACTTAAGCCTCATGAAAGAAGGTCTATATGGACCAATTGTGTAAACCAAAATGCAAATTATGATTATTATGATTTAAGAAATGATGTAAGCATAAAGAAAACTATGTACAAATGTTAACTTACTCTTATAATTGATATGGGAATTACATTGAATCGCCTAACTTGTCTAATTAATCATGGAAGATCATTGATCAATGATAAAAGTAATTAAAATAAAGGCCTTTTATGCTTACTTTGTAATGAAGTTCTAAGCAACAAATCAAAGGTAGAATTTCAAAAAGAATTTTTAATTCAAGTACATGTTTAGGACTTGTAGAGTTGCTTCTATAATAGGGTTTTCTTAAAATAACTCTAGGTATTCTAGATGTGTAATTTGGTTAATTAGAGGTGTATTTATTTGCTTTTGGTAAAAGCCTTCTCATTTAGAAAATATGATGTTTCAATAAAATAGGAAGTAAAGTTCAAATAGGAACTTTGTGTTTCTAGAAGCTTTTTAAAAGTAAGCTCATGTAGACTATAGGCTATATATGATATCTATGCAAACCTTAGGTCAGGATGTTTACACAGACTATAGGCCAATAGGCTTAGTTCTCATAAGCTTGAGGTTTGAAATTTCATGCAAAATTATGTTATGAAGTCCGTGAGAAGCAAGGTTTAGACTGCCTTGGCTTATTGCTTAGGCTTGTCTCTAGCAGTCAACATAGGCCTAACCTAGGTGTCTATATTATTATTTATGCTTTGAGTTATGGCATGTGAATTTTTATGACAATGATAGGTTGTGTCATAATGTGGTAAAGCATAATGATATATGTCCTTAAGGATGTATGTGGTGAATGAGAGGATCATATGCAGTTGTTGAATTTGATGATTGCATGTTATAAAAGTGCTTTTCATTTGTAGGAATTTTTAGGTAATTCCCCGAATAGCTATTATGCTGCTAGAATTTTTCATAAGGACCCAATTTTGCATTGTTTTTAAAGTAAGGAAAATGACATAAATTGTAATGAGTTCATTTTCATAGGTTAAGTCAAATAGAATATTTTGGCATATCTTTTGTATTTGTTTGTGTATTTTAGATAACATCACCTTACTCGATTTCACTATAGAGTGGGTAAAGGGATGTTACATTTAATGATATCAAAGCTTACATTTAGTCAATTATTAGCTAGATTGAGCACAAAAAAGCAAATAAGATGTCACACCCTAACTTTCATTTTAATTTTTTCTAAGGATAGAAATAGAATTAGGGGAAAAAGTGGGAAATGAAATCGATGTATGAGTTGAATAAAGTTGGTATGAAAAATGGATTGAAGGGCAAAATGCTAAATACTTAAAATAACCAAGGTCAAATTTGGAAAAAGTGTAATTAGAGGTCTAGACATAAGTGGGACATGTGTAGAAGGGTAAAAAACATGAAAGTGGCATAAAACATGATAATGTGAAAAAGAATGAGGTTTGAGAGATGGTGTTAGTGAATAGTGACATCAGACCGTGAATAGTGCATCTCAATCCTAATTTGAGTTATGCATATTAGGATCTAACATTAATTATTTGATAAATTATAGTGAAATTTGAGATGCATTTGAGGTTATATAGGAGTTTAAAAGTAAAAAATAAAGCCTAGATTACGGTTTACAGTAAATAGTAAACATTCAAGGCTGAATGGAAAAATTTAGAATTGTACTCAAAATTTTAAACTGGCATATTCTAATACTCAAATAATTTGAAGAATATTAAAATCATGTTAGTTGAAATTTTACAACATGGGAACTATTAGAAAGAAACTAGAAAAATAAATTCAATTAAATGAATATTTCTGGAAAAATGGTGGAATTTTTTGTGTAGGGATTAAAATAAGTGTTAGCTTAAATAGTAACATGAAAGATCATAGCCATCTAAGTGTGAAGGGGAATAATTAAGGTGGAATATGATTGAATGATGTTTTAAAGACAATTGCACATGGATTAAATTCCACCATCCATGTGTAAAATCTTCTTTTTAATCCTAGCCATCTATCCCACATAGAAATACTTAAATAATAATATTATATTCACTTATTTTTTACCAAACTTAGCTCCCCAAAATCCCCTCTCCTGATTGAAATTTACCATTGCATATTCCATTATTTTTACACCTTAATTCTACCAAATAAACACTATATATTACATAAGAAAGATAGTTTTCATTACCTAGTATGTTAAGCCTTCAAGAATTTCATAACAGGAGAAGGGTTTTAAAGGAAGGAAAGAAGTGAAAGAAGGATTATTCAAAGATTAAATAGAAGTGGTAAGTTGGCATTTCAATTGGATTAATTACGTGATTAATTTAGAGTTATGATTATTTAGTTGATGAATTAAGAATGATTATGTGATTAATGCCATCTCTAATGGATTTTCATAAGAAACCAATTATGGAGTTGGTGAAAATAGAGGAGGGATGATGATAAGATGAAGTTAAGGAAGAGATAATGAAGGAATAATGGATTTAAGCTACTAAGGTAAATGGATTTCCATGTTATGAAAGTTATACATACATGATAGTAACATGTAGTAATTCTTCTTTTTTATGGATTGATGTATGAAATTAATGTTATATACATGCAATTGTGATCTAAATGAGATAGTAGAGATGAGTAAATGATAAAGAATAAATAAGGAGGGTGGAGATCCTAGTGAGGCTAAATGGAATGGCATAGAAGAAATAAAGAAAACAAATGAACTATGGGCATAGTTAGCATGGACATGGTTATAATGATATGTAAATGTCCTTAGGAATGAGGACTTAAGTAGAATGAACATTTTGCTAAGTGAACCAAACTATAAAAGGAAAAATTGGAAGCTTAAAATGATGAAATTTAAGGGTACATAAGGTGTAAAATTTGAGATACATAAAATGAATAATATATGTGCCTTTGTTAAATAAATTGTGATGCAGTTAAAGTTATAGCAACAGTAAAGAATTTAAGGTAATTAATTAGATTAAGAAATTAATAGAATAATGAAGGAAATATACGAATATAATAAGAAATAAATAGGCAAAGTAATGATAAATGTAGTTATATGTATAAACATTAAAAATAAAAGAAAAATAAGGCACATGTACTTTTAAAACTTATGTAGTAATTACCTCAATAAAAAGGAAATTGCATAAATTAATTAAATAAGTATGATAATGAGATTAGTTAATTAAACATATAATTGAGGAAATAAAGATTATTCAAATGAAGTAAAAATAAGAATTATACAATTATATGAAAATAATCATGGTATTTAATTAAAATGTAATAATTGTTTTCAGAAGAAAATATAAGCATACGATATGAAGAAATAAATTTCATGAAAATAGTTAATGGAATTAGTGTCATTATATTTAACATTAATAAAGGAATATTTGGAAAATTATGAAGTAAAGATAGAGAAAATAAAATGAGGAAATAATAGGTATTTGAAAATCAATATAAAATTAATTAATATGAGTAGCTTGCCTTAAAGAATAGGTACATAAAAATATAATTATAAGTACTCAATTAAATGAAACTATATAAAACAAATTAAGTAAATTATATATGTAAAATGTAAATAACAATTGTGTAAAATAATAAGGTATATAAAAGTATAATGATTATAAATTATAATTTTTTATATGGTATGGATAGAAAAAACCTTAAGAAAAAGGTAATCGAAGTATAAAAGATGAAGAATTAGTATGTAAATGTTTAGATATAATTAATGAAAGAAATTCATGGTGATAATAAATAGTAAAGCAAAGAAATGTGTATATTGGAAAGAGAAAAGTATGCATATAAGATAAAAATTAGAGTATGGCAAGATGGTAATTACATGTGTTAATGTAACATGTACATAATAAATAAATAATTAGAAAAATTGTGGATAAGGAAGAGAAAATATAACAAGAAAAACTTAAGACATTTAGAGATTATTATCAAACTAATTGAAATAGATTCAATATCCTAAAGAAATAGATACATAAGAAACAATTAAATGTGTATAAATAAGTAAATCTGATTAAATAAAATACACCAAAAATAAGAAAATATAAGAAATATAAGTATATATGTGTAAGTAAAATAATAAGAATTTAGAATAATGATAATAACAATAAGGAAGAGGAAATAAATAAATTAAATGAGTATATGTAATAGATATCAGTTAAGTTAGAATACATAAAAAGTAATTTAATAAGACTTTAAATAATATTTAAAATACAAGGAAAAGGAACCATATAATCCAAATGATTAAAATAAATTATGCATACATATAAAATTGTTACAAACCATAATTTTTAAAATAGTATGAATGGAAAAGATATAAGCAGCAATAATTCTATAAATATTTAGACATTATTAATGCGAGAAATGTATGATAATAAATAAAGAGCAAAGCAAAAGGATATATATACTTGAAAGAGAATGATATGCATACGAAATAAAAAGTGATATATAGAGTAATGTGTAGTTAAAGAAAAGATAGACTATCAAATGAAATGGAAAGTTAAGAAATATAAAGTTATGAATTATAAATAGTGGAAAATAATGAGGATGTATATAATACATCATTATTATGTTCAAAAATGATCACGTGTGTCATGCCCCTACTTTTGGTTTGATTTATTGAAACATAAACTGAGAATTTAAGGAAATCGTAGGGAATTAAATGGATGTACGAATCAAGTAGAGTAGGTTGGTATGAATAACTTTGAGAAATTCTATCTAGGGATGTATTGGTCATTTACCAAATTGGTAAGGGCAATGTTGGAAAAATGTGGTTTGAGGTTCATTAAAATATGTAACATGTATGCAAGAGAGAGAAATATGAAAATAACATGAGAGGAATGCAAAAGCATGAAAAGAATGATGTTCGGGACCCGATCTTAGTGAATAGTGACACCGGCTCATGAATAGTGCAACCTAGGCCCAGTTGAGGGTTATCATACTAAAAATAAGTATTAATCAAAAGATGCTTTATGGTGAAATTTGAGAATCATTTGATATCAAATAAGAGGTTAATTGAGAAAAAGAAGTTTTAATTGCACTGTCACCATTAATAGTAACCAAGTTTTAGTTGAATGAAAAAAATATCTAATTTAAGTTCAAAAAAATCTAAAAATAGCACAACTTGATGTGAAAAATTATAACTAAGATAATGGTACTAAGATTGGAATTTTCTGACAAAAAGTATTTTATGTAAGTTAATTAAAAGTGTATTTATTGGGTTTAGTGGGTTTCTCTCTATAAAAAATTATGAAATTTAAAGAAAATGCTAATTAAAGGATTTTTGAATTTTTGGTAACAAGAAATGAATTTATTAAAGTCTCTATTATTAAAATAGAATTTTTAAGGACTAAAATAACTTAGAATTAATCTCGACAACTGGATTTTTAAGTGTAATAATCATGGCTATTGAATAGGGGTATACAAGGAATGGAAACATCTAAAATTTCTATAGAGAATTGAAAGCTTCATCTTTCTTAATCACCATGAAAGGCTGAAATTTTCTTCTCTCCCTCTCCTATTGATTTTCTCTCTCCTCAACCCCTGAAATGAACTTGTACACCAAAATCAAAGGTCTTGAATTCATCTATCACACTTCTAGAGCCTAGTAATGGTGAGAAATAAGCAAAAGACGGAGAAATTTAGGAGAATTGTGGATGGACAAAGTTAGGGTTTTTAAATCCCTAAAGTGGTAATTGAGTATTTTAAATGTTTATTAATTTTTTTAGGTTATTCTAAGTGCCAAATTTAATGGTTATAGCTTCAATTTGGAGTTTAGAGCTAATAGGAATTTTTTATGAAGTTTTCTAATGAAAAATCCATTACATTTTTAGTGATTTTTTAAGGTGAGCATGGGATAATCAAAGTCATGGCGTTGAAGGCTATTTTGGAGTCTAAAGAGACCATTTGTAAAAGTGTTCAATAAAATATAAGCATGTGGTTGAGATTGATTAATTAAAATGTGTGTGAATGTTGTATGGAAATGTTTGATTTTATGATTTATGTAAAGTTTATGTTATGTTTATGATATATTTAAGTTAACTTAATGTGTTTAACAAGATAAATATAAGGAAGATATTAAAAAGAATTAGTTGAGCATGTCATGCTCGTGTTTTTTAGGCTCTGTGAATAGTGCCACTAGGTCTAAGAAGTGTGCTCGGGGTACCGGGTCACTTGCACATAAACTGAGGTAGTGACACTGGTTATGAAACTTTACGGGGTTTTAAACTAATGAAAAAGCTGAAATTTAAAAATTTAGCAGAACTAATAATTCATTTTGGACTATAAGCTACCCCTCGGCAAAATAAAAATTTTTCGGGTCGGGATTGACCCAAGATGTGCCCGAGCAGACCTAAAAATAGTTGACCCTAAAGCTCAAAAATTACACCGAGTCCACTGGTGAAAGAATTTTTAAAATTAGAGATCGTTTGCAAATTCTCATAATTTTTTAGATTGGCACACAAATCGAGGTAGTCTGAAAACTACCCTATTAATGGAATTTGGCCACAAAAATTTATGAGCGACTAGAAAGGATTAAAATATAAATTTTAAAACAACGGTGTAATTTTTTGAGATCATTGGGGATTTTTCGGGATATTAGTAGAACTGCGATTTTCATAAAATCGCACTAGCTTAGTTGCCGAAGGAATTAGGCCATGAAACCTTATATGCCCCTAATTTAAGGAATTTGAGGATTTTAGAAACAAATGCAATGATTTTTGGAGGTCTGAGTGGCCGTATAAAAATTCTCAAAGTTCTGTTGCAAATCGAATGGCCATAGAATACTGATGTTTTAGTTCGCCTTCTTCCTGATGGTATTTTACTGTGAAATTTTACGAGCATGTAATTGGGACTGAATGAGGAATTTATGAGAAAACGGTGCATTTTTTCCATGACCATATGATTTTTAAAAATTTCCTAAAGTTGGCAGCCCTATTACTGAAATTAGGCTTTTATGGGAAGTTGGGGTGGTTGTAGGACCCACTCGTGCCACATCAGCTAGCATACAACAAGTACACATGTCAAATGGGAGTGACACTTGGAATGTTCCACTAAAATAAGTGAAAATTTCCTTTTTCTTCTTCTCAAGTTACAGACGCCAACTCTCTTTAGGAACACTATTTTTAGCCATTTCTATCAAGCTTTCTTAATGTCAATCATCACCAAAAATTACATAAATCTATTAGAAATTGAATTGTGAAAGGTTTGGAGGAAGAAGGAGCAATAATGATTTAAGAAAAATCATAATAATCACGGTGTTCATCCATGGATAGCTTGGGAAGCAAACTTTCAAGGGTAAGTTTTTAGGCTTTTCCAGAATTTTTCCTAAGGGATTTAAGGGTCCTAAGTCAGCCTATGTGATTAGATTTTCATTAGTGTGGGTGTGTGATTTTTGGAGGAATTTTCCAATGGCTTCAGCGTGAATGGAAGTAAGCAATTGAGGAGCATTTAAGGCTATTTTTCGTGAGTCTATCAAAGCTTAAAGTGTGAGCATTTTTCTTCCATTTGAGCTAAGGTAAGTGAATTCCTTTATTGAATTCATGTCACCTAGAATTTGTGGGGTAAAAAGTGCCATTGTGTATGGAAATGTTAGCTAGATAATCAAAATGGGTAGTTGGAATAAATTGTTAGTATATGAAGCATAATTGTATCATGAATAAATGCTTGCTATATTTGATTTGGTGGAAAGAACATGTGATAATGTTAAATTTTACTTGGTCGAGAGATGTATGGGAATGTTAGGTGTGGCTGTATTATTCAGTTCGTTGGTATGGCATGGAACTTAAATCATGTAATGAAAAAAGGGTATGAATAGTATAATAGTGTGGTGAAAACTTAATGTTTGAAGATATATTGTGATTTGGCCGAGAGGTGGCCTAAGGTTGCTACTATATGTGTGGCATAAAGACATGATGATTGGCATGCATTATAATTTAGTTTGAACAAATGTTAACTTGTGATATAGGAATGGTTGATATGTATATAGGTGGTTAATAGCTATGGCTAAGACTTATAACTAGGAAGTTATATCTTAAATGGATTAGACATGAAAACTTATGTATAAAATTGTGTTTGTGTTAGGTTAACAAACATGTATAGGTTATGGAAATCACATAGTGATCAAGGCATATAGTGAGTTTATAGACCTTAAATGGCATGTAATGTAAAGATATGTGTATGGATAGGTATAGATTATAAATAAAAGAATGAGTGCATGATAGATGTTAATAAAATGCATGACTAAAGTTATTAAGTGGCCATGACCTGAGAACAATGTTAATGGAAATCATATATAAATTTTGGTAATAGGTGAATAATGAACATGTGTAAGAAACCTAATATAATAGACTTGAAATGGCTTGACTTACTTGGCATGATTTAGAGAAATTTATGGAATGAACATAGTATTAATTGATGTACAAAATGCACCTTGATGGATGTAAAAATACTTAAAACATAGACTTGGAAAAATGGCCTAAAATGTGATTTCCACTTGAACCTGAAAAGTAAACGTGAGTTAGACTTGTGATTAAATAATGTACCTATAATTTACGCCTATGTTTTGGCCTTAGAAATGGCCTAGTGATTTTATAGCTTAGGGCCTATGAACATTGTGGAAATATTAGTGAAAACTCTATTGAAAAATGTTAAGAAATGATCCCAAAACTGGCTTTCGAAAACTTGACGTAATGACCTATAACTGTCCAATTTGATCATTACCTAAATAAAAAGTTCCACTAGGCAATAAATGGCAAATAATTGAGAAATAATTATGGGATAAAATCAAGTATAATATATCTAAATTATTGGCAATTTGCAATCTTTGAAAATACTTTTGACAATTTACCTAGTACAACTTAATTATGGCCATACCAGACAGGGCTAAAATTTAAACTGCAAAGAAAAATGCATAACTGACTATTTTTAAATTCTAAATATTATAAGAAGTTAATTTATGAAAGAATGAACATAGATTAAGTTACATGGCCTATTAGTTAGACACCCACTGGATGGGTTGACTGATCAACTTAGGGTTTTAGCAGCTGCTAGTTGTTTGATACTTAGGTAAGGATATTCAGTGTGGCTAGAGAGGCTTACAGGCTGATCTCTATTATGTCACACAGTTGTTGAGATTCCTTGTGGCCGGGGAGGCCTACACGCTGATCTCCATTATGTCACATTTTTTATGATGATTAATAGTGGCTAGGGAGGCTTACGGGCTGATCTCTATTATTTCACATAGATGTTGATATTTTATTTGTGGCTAGGGAGGCCAATGGGCTGATCTCTATTATGTCACACAAATTGATGTTATTTATTTGTGTCTGGAGAGGCTATAGGCTGATCTCCATTATGTCACATGCTGGTGCTGTGGCGTAGGTCTAGAATGAGGACCACTACACTAGTTTATTTTTCCTCTAGATTTAGTGTCTATCAAGGATGTCTCCCGAGCTGGGCTAGTTAAATTAATTAAATAAGATTAATAAATCCATAAATGACTATAAAACCTAACCCTAGGGCATTTTAGTAATTTTCTACTGATAATGAGTAAAGGCTTAAAATGGTATAGTTGTGCATTAGATGAGTAATAATGACTCAACACACAAATTATATGGCATGCAAGAATTAATTGGATAATTATAGACAGTAACACCCTAGGGGCAAAATAGTAATTTTGCATGCTAGTGTTACAAATTGAACTTAGGACATAGGTATAATGTGAAAATAGAAGTTTTATGCATGGGTTGTTTATTGGACATGTTTTTAATGGTTTAATTCACCACTGAGTATTTTTATACTTTAGCATACCTATTTCGATGCGTAGGTACCAAAAATAGGGACATCGCCTCGTAAAGCGTGTAACAGAGTTTAGAGGTCACATTAAGAAGGTGGATCATGTATATAGAGTAGACTTTGCACTTTATGTACTTAAGTGGGGAAAATAGGTGTGATGTATATAAGGGGCACAAGGTAGTTTTTGTATATATATCAGACCATGCTATAATTAACTAGGAGATGATTTCTATTATGTGTGCATGCTTTGTGTTGTTTGTTTGTAAGCCTAAGGCTCTGTATGTTTTATTGTGACTTGAAGCCTCTGATTTTTGTGTGATAGAAAATATGGATAGGATGAAAATTGGGGGATTAGAAAGGTCCAGGAGAGGTGATATATAATATTGAAGTGTGTGTCGATGGAATTTGAATTTTTAGATATTGACCAGGGTAGCCGCTGTGTTACTAGATATTTAGATGATACCTAATTGAGTTAGATTCTTTCTGTACTGGCTAAAATATAATCATATTAACTAAAATGGACTATAGGAACTGACTTGAATAAATTTAGAACTGGATAGAGTTGTCTAGTGCAGTATAGGTAAAGTTAAATGAATGAACATGGGGGAAATTTTAGGATGGGTGACCTGGCAGGAAGTGCACTACTTATTGGGTTTCTTCGGGAATCTAGTAGGGGGTGTTACATTTTATTGTATTAGAGCATAAGTTAATGTTCCTAGGCTAAGTGTATGAGTGCCAACGTATAAATTTGAAATTCCTCTAAACTATTATACGAGCATAAGTTAATGTTCCTAGGCTAAGTACATGAGTGCAAACGTATAAATTTGAAATTCCTTTGAACTATTACACTTTTGTAATAAACATATGATTGGTCAAGTTACCTGAAGAAGGGGCCAAAAAACCAATTGGTTTTTTAACCGTGGTTATACAGGGGGCAAGTTATGTACTAGCACCTAAACCCAGTAATCATACATAGCAGCTAGAGTCACAAGTGACTAGTTAACAACAGGCATGGGTAATTGTCGTCTTGATACACTAACAAGTAGTATATGAAAGGATCCTATTAGATCCCTAAACTATGCTGAGAAGATCATTTTTCATGTTATATAAAGAATGTAAGAGATTCTTGACAGGACTGAAGGTAGGGTCAAGGATACAGATAACTAACTCTCAAAAAGAGAGCTTTTTGCAATATTAGTACTAGCTTCATGTGACATGGAGGAAATGGTACCAGGAAGGGAGAGACCTCTTTTAGAGAAAGAGGTAGTACACTGTGGGATAGTCTAATACAGTGATAGTGGATGGTGAGAAGGACCTTCTGGACAATTTTATCATTGTTATTAAAATATAACAACTACTTCAAAAGGAGTGAGGCATGCTTGGCCTATGTTGTTGATATGAATGCTTCTAACTCTAATCTACTATGTATTCTAGTTCTATCTGAGTTTTGATATATTCCCAGATGAATTACCAGGCTTACCACCTTAGAGGGAGTAGAATTTGATATTGTGGTGTATCCTAGTACTATTCCAGTACTTGTTCCTCATTATAGAATAACACCAATTGAATTAAAAGGACTGATGGTACAACTATAAGAATTATGGAATAAGGGTTTGTTAGACCTAGTGTAACTCCTTGGAGAGTGCTTGTGTAGTTTGTAAGGAAGGAAAGATAGGTCATTTAAGTTATGCATTGTTTTATAGGTAGTCGAATAGAGTAATTGTGAAGAATAAGCATTCCTTGTTATGATGGATAATCTCTTTAATCATTTGAGAGGAGCAAGTGTATTTTCTAAGATTGATTTGAGATCTAAATACCATTAGCTGAGGATTAAGGATGCTAATGTTTCTAAAAAAATTGCCTTCAGAACTCGATACAGGTATTTTGAATTCTTAGTGCTACCATTGGGACACACCAATGTCCTAACAATTTTCATTAAATTTAATGAATAGAGTTTTTAATCTTATGTAAATGGGTGGTGGTAGTGTTCATAGATGATATACTCTAAAAAATAGAAAGAGTATGAATAACGCCTAAGGGTTAGGTTACAGACCCTAAAAGAGAGACAGTTGTGTGTTAAGCTTATTAAGTATAAGTTTGGATAAGTGAAGTTTCTTCTCTAAGCCACATGGTGTCGGTAGAAAGAATCAAAATTAGTGCCAAGAAAAGAAAGGTAGTACTAGAAAGGGAACCACTTAGGATGGTAACTAAGGTGAGAAATTTTCTAGCCTTAGTTGATATTACAAAGGACTAGTAAGAGGGCTCTCTATTATTGTCACTCCTTTAACCAGATGGGTTAGAAAGAATGTTAGATTTGAGTGGGATGATAAGTTTCAAACTATTTTTGAGTGACTGAAAATGATGTTGGTAGGGGTCCCTATCCTGATTCAACTTGAATAGGGTAAGGACTTTATTGTGTGTAATGATGCCTCACTGAATGGCTTGTTATGTGTTAATATTAGATAAAAAGGTAGTGACTTATGCTTCAAGATAGTTAAAGCCACAAGAGAGGCATTATCTTACCCATGATTTAGGGGTTAGTTGTCATGGTGGTTGCTCTGAAACATATGAAGGCACCATCAATATGAAGAGAAGTGCTGCGTATATACATAAATCATAGGAGCCTAAAGTATCCCTTTACTCAGAAAGAGTTGAACTTGAGACAGAGAAGCTAGTTAAAGTTGATCAAGGATTGTGAGGGCCTAACTTGCTACCCACCAGTGGCAGTCAATGTGATAGTAGATGTTAAGCATAAGAAATTTATGATAATCTTGAAAAGTATGAATGATAGTTACAATACACTTCAGGAAATGCCATGCTAGCTAGGTTACAAATAAAGCTAGATGGTTGACAACAGATGAAGGGAAAACAAATGAAAGGGGATACTTAGCTCAGGAACATTTAGTTTAGATGGTAAATAAAACCTAAGAGGGGAAGACCACAGGGTCTGAGTTGACAGAAAGTGAGTAGTTATATCATCAGAACAGGTCATGCATATCTTATATGAAGGACCTAGGGTTGCAAATGTTTAAGGAGACACATAAGGCTCCTCATTTCATGCATTTTAGGTGGAAAATTTGAACTAGAAATTTTATTATTGATGGCTGGGTATGGAAAGAGATGTGGTAGAATATAATGTGAAGTGTTTGATATGCCAGTAAGTGAAAGCGAAGCATCAGATTCCTTCTGGATTGTTGTATTCTATAGCTATACTAGAGTTAAAATGAGAAAAGCTAACCATAGGTTTTGTGATGGGTTTCCTTTGACTAGGGGTGAATGTAATGTTACATGGAAAATTGTTGATAGATTGACAAAGATAGTTCAAGTCACCTGGTCAGGATGGATTAGTCCTTAAAGAGGCTAGCTAGACTATAAATGGATGAGATAGTCATGTCTTGGTGTGCTAGTGACTATCATTTTTGACAAGTATCTTTATTTTACTTCCAAATTTTTGGAAGAAGCTCCAAGCAGCTTTAAGCACCAGATTAAGCTATGACATAGCTTTTCATCCTCATTCTAATGGATAGTCAGAAAGGGTGGTATAGATGTTTGAAAATATGTTGTGAGATTGTGCCATTAAGCTTATGGGTAACTGGGATCTATACTCATC
>CANXYI011616318.1:0-10653 GCA_948208565.1 Hura crepitans
TGTATTCCTTCACTGGTATCCTTTGAACTCCTATCGACATGCTCCATGAGGCAGGATTCCATTGTTAAGTACTTGCGCACCAAAATAGGTATGCTGAGTGTATGAGATACTCAGTGGTGAACTTAAAGCATTTAAATCATAGCATTATATCCTTTTCATGCTTACATAATCTGTTAATTAACTTTTCCTTATTATTGGATTCAATTAATATAACATGGTGCCAAATTACAAAAATACCCTTAAGCCATTTAAAAGTCATGAAATAGCCTTTTGTCTCACATAAATTAGTTAGAGTAATTATTAATATTCGTAGCATGCATATTTTACATGAATCAATTTAGGTAACCACATATGTATAAAATGACCAAAATACCCTTTAGTCTGTATTTCATCAATTACTTAGAAATTATTATTCAATTATGCTTAATTGTACGTTCACAACTAATTTTTATCATTCACATAATTTAATTCACTAGCTTGACTAGGAAGATAACACTTCAAGACATTGGATCTAGAGGGAAAAAATAAACTAGTGTAGTGGTCCCTATTCTAGATTTACGCCACTGCATCGGCATGTGTGCCATAATAGAGATCAACTCATAGCCTCTCCAGATATAATTAAATAATATTAGTGTGACATAATAGGGATCAACCATAAGCCTGCCCAGCCATAAATAAACATTATCAAAATGTGACATAATAGAGATCATCCCATGGGCCTCCCCAGCCACAAATAAACTCTCAACACTTGGGTGACATAGTGGATATCAGTCCATAGACCTTTCTACCAACCAATAATATTTATTGCCTGAACATTAGATAACTAGCAACTACAAAACCCTAAGTTGACCGGTCAACCCATCTAGTGGGTATCCAACTAATGGGTCAAGTAGCTCATTTTAGGTTTATTTATTAACCAAAAATATTCCAAAAATATTTATATTCCAAAAATAGACTGTTATAATTTTTATCATACACTTTATTTTTTAGTGGGTCTAGTATAGCCACATTTTGGCTTGACTGGGTAAAAATTCAAAAATGATCTTAAGTCCTGTTATTACCGAAATTCAAGATTTAACATTTTATGATTTATCATAGCATTAGTTCTCAGGAAATTAACACTTTCTATCCAGTGACATTTCTAGTTTAGGTAATGGTTAACTAGACAATTATAGGTCATTTCGACCACGTTTCAACATACAATTATGGGACTGTTCTAAGTCCAATTTTAACACAATTTTCAACATTTTACTAACCACATTCACAGGCTTGAAGCAAAACACATCTAGGTCAATTCCAAGGCCAAACAATAGGCACAAATACCATTCATAGATAAGTTTCAAATCTATCCCTAAAGGCACAAATAAAGGTTCAGTTTTCATAGTTCATTTCAAGCCACTGTTTAAGTCATTATACTAGGCCATTACCATACATTTTAGTTCCATCCTTTTTAATCATTTAAAGGTACATTGTAAAGGTTTATTTAAAATGATATCATGCCATATAAATTGTACAATTTAAGGCTATTATAAGCTAATTCTCTAGCCATCACAATTCACGTGACTAACATATCAATAAGCCTTATCACATGCTATATTATCATTAACATGCTCTCAGGTAACAAGGAAAATGACACATCATTTCAATCCTTTAACATATTATAGCAATTTTCATCTATACATACGTGTTATAAACACAATTATACTCATATAAACCCAATTTCAAGCCAATTCTTATAGGTTACAAATGATCACACATAAAATCCACTAAGAGTAGTTCTCGGGTACAAGCATGAATGGCATATTTCTTCTTGATTTCAAATCACAATTGCCATAATCTTCATTTTAACATACCAAGAAATTCTGAATTCACATTCTAGTCATTAGACAACTAAGCTAAGAATTCATAACCATTAAATTTAGCAAGCAAATAAAGCTAAGTTATTAAGTTCTTTGAATCATGTCTCCTTAATTCACTAAGTTCTCACTTAATCACCACTACCATGGAAGAATTCAATCATAAGATCAACATTCCAGCCATCCTAAATCATCATTCATCATCCTAGACACCTTAAAGCATGAAAGAATGGCTTGAAGTTCACTTACTTGTGAAAGAGGCCCTTTAACCCCATAAGAATCCTAAGCTGTCCAGCTTACATAATGGACTCCCTTTCCCTTTGTGGATCTCAAGCTACCCTCTAATGGCCATAAACACCTCACACACACAATTAAACAGGTGTTAGGTAGGTTTTAGCATTAAATGGTAGCCAAAAAAACTCAAAGGAAGGAGGAGAATTGGCTAAGACTTACCTTATGGTGACTATTCTAGACTACTCTAGACTAGTCAACTTTGATGATTATTATCTCCCAAATGAAAAATCCTTTCTGCTTGATTCTTCCCCATGGTGCCTACGAATAAAAGCGAATTTAGCAACTAGAATCACCTATTTTGGTTGTTAGATGAAAAAGTTATGGCCTTTCTCCTCCCTCTCTAGCATTGATAGTAGCAAGGAAAAGGAGGAAGAAGCCTTCCTTCATTCCAAGTGGAAATCCATTTGTCAAGTGAGGTTTGCCACTTGGAAAGCTTCCTTGGCCACCTAGCATGGGGTAGGTCCCATTTTGACATGTCAAGGGTGGTTCCAAAAATCCTGAACCATCCTAAATTTTTGCAAACATTAAAAATTAATAATAATTCACTTAGACCTCAAAAAATTAGGCCATTCATTTTAAAATTCATATTTTACTCCCCTTTATCTGGTCGTAAATTTTTATAGCCAGCTTTCATCGATAAGATAGTTTTTAAGATGCCTCATTTTGCATGCCAACCTCAAAAATTTTGAGAATTTGCAAACAACCTCAGAACCAAAAAATTCTTTCACTAGTGGAATTTTTGAGCTTCATGGTCCGATATTTTCAAGTCCATCTGGCCACATCTTGGCTCAAAAATTTTTTATTGAACTAATGCATTCCTTACTGCTTAAAATGAATTATTTGTTCTACTAAATTTTTTAATTTCAACTTTTTTATCAACTTAAAGCCCCTCGAAGTTTCATAACTAGTGCCACTACCTCAGTCCATGTGCAAGTGACTCGTCAACCCAGGCACACTTCCTAGACCTTGTGGCACTGTTCACAAAGCCTTAAATCACGGGCATTACACACTGCACATAATCATAAGTGGGTGTAGCCATCGGGAGGTTTAGTAAGACCACTATATATTATCGTTCATACAGCAGCATAAAGGTCAAAAAATGTGGACCACTGCATACTGCGATCCTAATATCTAGTACTTAGATACATGTCTCCCAAATACAGGTTAAAAGGTAAATGGCATAAATGTAAAATAAAGTTATATAAATAATAAATAAGTAGTTATAAGTGGCAACTAGGAAACGACCTAACCTTAATGTTATAACTAACTTGATCAAAAGTCATATAATTTAATAAAGGTATATATGTATATGGACACATAGGAATAAGTTCAATACACATAAGCTCAAACCTATGCATAATTGATACTAAGTTGACATCTTAAAATGGTTAACTTGTAATGACATAATTACTTAATAGACATATACTAAATAATGGCAAATGAATATGAAAGAATCTACCATTAACAACAAATATGACTTAGGGTAGGTTAGCAACTAAGAGAGGGTAAACAAAATAATTATGAGATGAGATCATAAAATAAGTAATTAGATAGTTATAGGTTCATAACTTGGAAAATGTAAGCCAAATTTGTATCGACATGATAACTTGCCTTATAAAATGGAAAATTAACTAAAGATAGACATATATACATAGAAAGAACTACCTAAGATTACACATCAGAATTTAAGGTAGGTGAGTATCACAAAAGGGTTAAGTACACAAAATCAAGGAGTACATATAAATTGTAATCATATTGGGACTTAGATGATTCATGAATAGTAACACAGATAAGGAAGACTGTACAAATACTAAGTAACTTGATTAACATGCTAATGTGTGTAAGTTATAGTTGCATGTATATTATTATGCATATTTTTATCAAATACACTAATAAGCATTATGCTTAATGCATTGTGTTTACTCAATGCATAGGTTATAGATAGATCCAGCTATTAGACGGCCTCAAGGAAGCAGTGCAGTGTAGACAACTTTAATTGGTATAACTATATATTTCCTTTATGTGATGTAAATATGGTCAGTGGCACTCATATGTATATAAGTGGGGTATGGGTTTAAGATAGCAATGTGTAGATTATCAGTACAATATTTATGTAATGTAACAGATAAACATTAAAAGTGTATGAATATTATATGGCATATGAGTGATATATTATAATATTATGACTGTAGTGCATATTATAACTAAAATGTATGACTAATACCACTGTATATGCTATTGATTGATGATGTTGGAGGGTCAAAAGTACCCAAAAGGTTGATTTTGAATTAGGAAATTTTATAGAGGTGTCTTTTCCATAGATTTATGGGACATGTTATTAGACATTTGTTATGCTGCCAAATATTTGTCCAAATCAAATAGTAAAAATTTAAGGACTTATATTCAAAACAATGGCTTTAAAGTTACATGTAGGCCCCGATGCTCACAATGTAAGCATAAGATAGAGGAATAAAGGGTAAAGATTAAATTGGCTAATATACCATCTCCTAAGCATAATGGCAATGGTTTAGGTATTAAGTGTCACAATATGCCATCTCTCAATTGAATTCAGTTACTAAATCAGGTGAGGAGTGTCACAAGAATGCCTTGATAAGGATATGATATGATATGATATGTATGTATATATG
This sequence comes from Hura crepitans, assembly GCA_948208565.1. Classification (NCBI taxonomy): domain Eukaryota; kingdom Viridiplantae; phylum Streptophyta; class Magnoliopsida; order Malpighiales; family Euphorbiaceae; genus Hura; species Hura crepitans. The sequence continues at coordinate 4,799 of CANXYI011616318.1, forward strand.
TACATATATATATATATATATATATATATATGTATGTATATATGTATGTATGTATGTATGTATATGAGATAATAATGATGCCTATTATAGTGAATAATGAGATGGGTATGACAAATAAAATGATCATAGATATAATGGCATATGGCCACATAAAGCATGAGAGATGCATAATTAAGAATAATGGACTAAAGAATAGTACATTTCCTTAAGGTCATGTATTGACCACATAAAGAGCAAAACTTACTTTAAATTTTTTAAGAAGGTAATAAATAAATAAATATGGTGATTGGCCTATATGATTAGACAATATAGATTCAATAGGTTGACAAGTTGACTAGGGATAGATTAGTAGCTACTAAGGTAACATGGTGCCCCTAACTAGTATATTAGCCGTATAGGTCTCAAGAGGCCACTATATATACTAAGGTTGGTATAGTAGCTAGATATATCCAAAGAGGCTACTGGACACTTCTAGCTTGGTGCAGTGGCCATATATGTTAAAAAAAGCCACTATATATACTTAAGGCAGTGCAACAATTGTATAGGTGTAAAGAAGCCACCACACATACCTAGGCTGGTGTGGTAGCCATATAAGTTATTAAGGGCACTACATATGCACATATACATCCCTCATGGCTAGAAGTCCTATTATCTAGTTTTAAATAGTTGTCACTAAAGTATGGGTGTAACTAAATATAGTGGAAAAAGTAAGAATATCTAGGTAATAAGGCTTAATAACAATCAAATTTAATGAATTATGACAATTAACATGATTATTGATATGATGAAGTTTGTTATATAGTTTATTAATATGTGTCTTCATATATATATATATATATGTATATATATATGTATATATATATATATGTATGTATGTATATATATATATATACATATATATATATATGTATATTTGTATGTATGTATGTATGTATGTATGGTGTGTTTATGTGTAACACTAATTTAAAAGGAGTATGCATGAATATTTGAATTGGGAACTTTAATGGATCATGATTTTAAATGCCTTAATGATATGTAATGCTTAAATTATTGGGAGAGAAATTATGAGTGCCATGATGAGTTAAATTCAATTAAACTAACTAAAAATATTTTAATTTTGGTGATAAAGTTTCAATTTTGCATGTGTTAACTTTTAAAAGTGTTGATTTGTAAAATGAATTTATATTTATTAATGATATGATATTAGAGAGGAGGAAATGAATATGTTGAGTGTTATGCTTTTGACCTAATCACTTTATTAATATACCTAACTTGATTGTTTGCTTTTTACATTACTTTGCTATGTATACTTTTTATTATTTTGTAACTTTTCATAAATGGAAATTGTACAAAAATATACATTGATGTTGCATATCGGTGTCTTCATGTGGAAAAATCATAAGTATAGTGAAATACATAAATGAGGTTAAGGTGTATCAAGTGAGATCAGTGAGTGGTATATTAAATGATAACTGTTATATTTTTGTAGTTTATATGTCATGTAAAATAGACTTTTTGATTTGTCATTCTTATGTAAACCCTTATTATTTTGCATGACTTTGTAATGCTTAAGTTGGATATGAATGTTTAATATATATAGGATAACAAATATTGAATACATTAGGATTGTTTTTGCCTCAAAGTAGGAATAAATAAGCTGGTAATGCATATTTGGTGTGTAAATATAATAATATTATCAATCTTTTATTTTGAAGTATTAGTGTGTATGATTATTTATGTAAAACATAAGACAACCTAATGTGTAATTTATATGAGTGAATAATATAACATAATAAACATGGGTATACCATTAAGTAATCTTGCTTAGTGCACTTGTGTGAGTTTTTGGATGTACAGGTTTTCATATCCAAGCTGAGCAATAGGAGTACCTATTAGTTATGCATTAAAGATAAGGATTAAAGAGGGATGGCTATAAAGTGAGATTGTCATCATAAATTAAGAGTGATGTATCAGTATATTCATAATATTTATGTGTATTTGGCGTACAAACTTTGATTCTTGTGATGTATAAGTCATAGTTAGCTTTTAATTTTAGCATGAATATGTAAATAGAGGATATATTGTATTGTCATGTGGTTGCAGACTAGAAAAGCCTTTTTATGGAAGGATGCAATTGGATGTTATGGATGATCAGAAGGATTATATTGGCTTGTGAGTTATGTTGATTTATATATGAATTCTTTATGTTGATTATATATGAAGTTTTTCTCTTTAGGTTTTAAATTTGGGCTAGTGTCACCAGATAGTCGTTATACTATCGAATTTTTAACACCAACACCCTAAATAGTCCAACAAGTTATGTTTTATATGATTAAGGAAAAAGTTTTAGTAAACTAGATTTAAAGAAGTTAGATTATGGATGTGTGGTATTCTTCATCTGGTTTGAAGACCGAACAGTGTAAATAGTGTTACATTAATACTAAAACTTGCAAGCCTTTTATTAATATGGTTTTAACTAGAGTTCTTCTTAGTATTTAGTTACTAAACAAACTCAAGCTCATACTTCATCGAATATGTTACAAACTATATTAATGGTTTCTTCTTAAACATTCCACTATTTTATTAAGCAAACTCAAGGCTAATAGTTTAAAGGTAGATTAAAGAAATGTGTATGGGATACACATGCACCAAGAGTTGGTGACTCAATGATTAATAGTTGCAAAAAAATGTAGTTGGTATAAGATGGCTACAATTTCTATTTTGTGTTGGGCTTGTTTGGCAAACTAAAGGTTTAACCTTAATATGAAAGGGGTAATGTCTAATTAGTAAAACCATCGAGATTCCTTGGATAAATGGTGAAGGATATTGGTTCATAAAAAAGTAGTGGGAGAACATATGTATTTTATTAAAGAACTTATAAAATGCATTTATGAACATGATCATACACTAACATTTTCTCAATCTTTAAATATAGTTATACTAACATCATGATCACATATAATCTAAACCTATACTCAATTCACAATGTTATTAAGCTAATTAGGTCTAACAATTTAGACTAGCTTAGAAATCTAAGAATAGTTCTCAAAAGCAAAAAGATCAGTTATGTGTGGAAAAGTTGTTCCCAACTATCCTCGATGACAATGCTAATGCTAATGAACAATCAGCATATTTGAAGCATGTTGAGGACTCTAAACTAGCAACATGTATTATGTTAGCATTCATGTCTAAGGAGCCTTAAAAGTAACATGAGCATACGAATGTTCACACTATATTGTTTCACCTCAAAGAGCTATTTATGGAGCAGAGCAGAACTAAAAGGTCTGAGATATCTAAGGCTTTCTTTCATTATAAAATGGCATAGAGAACTTCATTTGTACAACATGGGCTAAACATGGATAGGTATAATAAGTAGCATAATATTCTAGGATTTGTTATGGATTATGATCTAAGTATTGACTTACTATTGCAATTGTTGCTTGATAGTTATGCACAATTTATGGTTGACTATGAAATGAATAAGATTCGGACAACAATCCCTAAGCTGGTGAATATGCTCAAGATTGCTAAGGATGCCATTAAAAAGAATTTCAATGGAGTAATGTTTATTGATTCTTCTACTTTAAAAAGTACAAAAGGGAAGAAGAAGAAAAAGGATGCAATAAAGGCCCAAAGTAGGGTGAAAAAGGGCAAAGGCAAATAGCCCCTAGCTATTGCCAAGGAGACTAGCCCTAAGATGACTTGCTTCCATTGTGGTAAGACTAGTCATTAAAAGAGGAATTGCAAGGCCTATCTTGAGTCTCATAAAAAGTAGAAGCATAAAGATGCATCTACTTCAGGTATTAAAGTTATTAAGATTAATACTAATACTGTTATTGATAATCACACGTGGGTGCAAGATAATAGATATGGTTGTCATTTGGTTTCTAATTTGTAGGGACTAAAGAGCAATAGGAGGCTAAACAAGGGTGATGTGGACCTAAGCATAACAATAGATAAAGAGTTGTTTCATTGACTGTAGGAACATATTACTTAGATTTGACTTCAAGATTAGTATTAAAACTTAATAATTGTTGTTATGTTCTTTCTATGAACAAGAATATTATTTCTTTATCTTGTGTTGTTGAACAAGATTTTCATATTTCCATTAGTAAAAGCTAGTTGCTCAATTTATAAGAATAATGATTTATATTATTCTACTTTTAGTATTAATGGAATTTATATTCTTAATAATCAAAAGGAGATCTATAACATTATTCCCAAAAGACTTAACACTAATAGCTTGAAACCATTATTCTCATGGCATTGTCAACATTGCCATATAAATGAGAAATACATGATCAAGTTACACAAGTCTAGTGACTTGGGATTATTTGATTATGAATCAATTAAAACATGCAAATATTGTTTATTTGGTAAGATGACAAAGACACCTTTTATTAGAAAAGGCGAATGTGTTAATGGTCTTTTCGACCTAATACAATTAGATATATGTGGCCAATGACTACTCATGCAAGAGGTGGGTTTCTATACTTCATTATTTTTTAATGATTATTCATGATATGGGTATATGTACTTGATGATGTATAAATTTGAAGCCTTTGAAAAGTTCAAAGAATTTAGAAATGATGTTAAGAAATAGCTTGATAGAAGTATTAAAACACTTTGATCAGATTGAGGTGGATAATATTTAAGTTAAGAATTTTAATGCTATCTAAAAGATAATGAGATATTATCTTAATGGGCTCCTCTATATGCACCACAATATAATGGTGTATTTAAAATGAGAAATCAAACCCTTTTAGACATGGTTCAATCCATGATGAGCTTTGGAACTCTGTGCAAGTCACTTTTATGTTTTGCACTAAAAGTTGTTGTTTAAATTCTAAATAGAGTTCCAACAAAGTTAGTTGATGGTACACCATTTTAGATAGGGTGCAATAAGAAACCATTTCTTTTACATTTAAAAGTATGGGGTGGGCTTGCTTATATCAAAAGAATTATGTGAGTTAAGCTTAATGCAAAATTTAATGAGTGCGTATTTATAGGGTATCCAATCTTCGATACTATTTCTATAACACTTTAGAACAAAAGGTGCTTATTTTAAAACATACTCTCTTCCTAGAGAAAGAGTTTCTCTTAAAGGAAAACAATAGACATACAATAAAACTTGATAAGGTTCGAGAGCCATAAATAAACACAAATCAAATGATTGATCTCGACCCTATTATACATGATGATGTTGTAATAGCAAAGCCTATTGTAACACAAACTCCTTGACATTCTATTAGAGTAGGTACTATGCCTAAAAGAATGATTTCTCATAGATGAGTATAGTAATATAACTGTAGTAGAAGAAAATGAGCCTACAAGCTATGAATAGGTTTTGAATTAGAATTATGGCCGCAGGCCATACAATCTAAAATGGATTCCATGTATGACAACTAATTATAAACTTTAATTGATGCACCTAAAGGGATAAAAACCATTAGATGCAAATGGATCTTCAAGAAGAAGACTAACATAGAGGGTACAATGTTACTAATAAAGCAAGGTTAGTAGTAAAAGGTTATCATCAAAGGTAAGGAATTGATATTAATGAAACCTTTTCACTAGTAGCCATGCTTAAATCAATTAGAATTTTGCTAGCTATTACCATGGAAATATGTCTAAGGAGTTGTATATGAAATAGCTTGAGGGTTTCATATCCACTGAATGTAGCAAGGTATGTAAGCTTTAAAGATGCATTTATGGATTAAATCAAACATATAGGAGCTGGAACATCCAATTTGATGAGACAATCAAAGAGTTTGGTTTCTTACAAAATCCGGATGAGCTAAGTGTTTAGAAAATTGTTAGTGGCAACGTAGTTATTTTCCAAGTACTATATGTTG
>CANXYI011616402.1:0-11809 GCA_948208565.1 Hura crepitans
AAAGGTCAATTTTTATATAAAATTCATATGCTTTTTTGAATTTTTTGGGAGAGAAATAGAAGAAAAAAGGGAGGAGAGAGAGAGAGAGTATGGCATTGACATTAGTTGGTTTTAGGTAGAAGATGTGTATAAATCTTATCATACACATGTCAACATATAAGCACTCATATATATTAAGATGACGGACATCTTCGATTTGGCCATGTAGCAATCGGATAGCTCAAATTAACCTGATATACATTTTAATTTATAAAAATACAAAATAATTCATTTGATTCTTTAAAAATCATGCTTTTAGAGAAAAAAATTAATGATTTTCTCAATTAAGGGACCCTTAAAATTTGGAGACAAAATTCTAATAGGAACCATGCTAACTATTCACTTGCATATTTAAGAAATTCTATTTACATATAAACTACCTCAAAAAATTCTAGTTCCTTCACCGTTAGATTATACAGAATTTTTGACCTCAGGGTATGCTATTTTTAGATTTGTCTAAGCATATCTCAAGCAATTCTCAACGTGATATGATATAAAGTCATTATTCATTAGATAATAGTAGGAGATGACTTTTTTGTTTTGATAAATGATCTAGTTATTTCAATTTCATCATTATTTTGCCAATTAAATTTTTATGACTAGTACTCCCCTGTGATTTCCTTAGTGTGACCCAATTACTCATAAAACACTATTCATGCTCCTAGAGGTACTATTCATGAAATCAAGATTCTTAGGCATTATAATGGATGTATGTTGGGTACCAGATAAAATGACTTTGTTGAGTTAGTCAAATAAAGTAAGCTAATGTGTAAAGTATGAAAATGGTTAAACTAGACATGTGAGACCCTTTATCATAAATGAATACCTATTACATATAAGGGTGTTACATATACTCTTTGGAAGAACTTTTCTAATGCCTTGAAATATCATTCTTTATCTATTAATTTAACCATGATATCATCCACATAGACTTCCACTTCTTTATGCATCATATCTTGAATGAGTTTAGTGGCAATTATCCGATAAGTTGCTCCAGCATTTTTTAAAATTAATGGTATCACCTTATAACAATACAATTGCCACTTTCTTATGAAAGCTTTCTTTTACTTGTCTATCACCTTTATGAGATATATGGTTGTATCCTAAGGACTATTCTATAAAGGAGTACATGGTTACAATGGTTACACTATTAACTAATACATCAATATGAGATTAGGGGAAGTCATTTTTTGGGGCATGCTTTATTTAAGTCTCTATAGTTGACTCATATTCTATGCCTTTTATCTTTCTTTAATAGTTGGAGAATGTTGGCCACCCAGGTAGGGAAGACTATTTCTTCTATGAATTTTGCTTCTAACAGCTTAATAACATCCTTGTTAACCTTTTTAGCTAATTTTAGTATTATTCCCCTTAGCTTTTGGTTAACTAAAGGAAAGTGATTATGTGTTGGAATGGCATGCTCAGCTACCTCTCAATCATTACTAATCATGTCTTTATAATCCTAAGCAAATAATTTTTTTACACTTCTTATTTATCGCTTAAAATTTCCCATTGTTTGATAATATTATCATGAGCAATTAATATAATTTAGGTTGTTAACTTGTGCCAATATTAAATGGATTAATTTTAATGCAATGATGTCAAAAATACTTATTTAATGATCATCAGAATGTATACTACTTTCAAGAAAAACATTGTACAATTAAGTAAACTAATTTTTTATTTTATTACTAAGAAAATTGTTTAACTCAAAGTGTTAAGACAAATATAATTCATCTAAAATTAAATTATCATCTATAGGATCTAGATCAAGCACATTTTCAACTATGGTAGGATAGATTTCTTCAATTGTTATGAAAGTTAAAAAAATGTCTTCCTCTTACTATTGAAAATGGTTCATGCTCCCTAATTCCCAATCCATGATGTCTACAAATATCTCAAACTCGAGCTTGCAACCATCAACTACCATTGTTTGTTGTAAGGACCCATCATACTTGATCTTAATCTTTATATATTTTAGCAACATAGAGTATATTGAATGGTTAAATCATAATAGGAAGAGTGGATATTGCATTGTCAATTTCTACTTTAATTGTTATTATACTTTACCCATTTAGGAATTTAATCATTTGGTACAAAGTTCAAGGGACCCCATTAAGTTATGGAACAAAGTAGGGCAAAATAGTAATAAAAATATGTGTAAGAAGTAAATGGTTATGAACTCATCCTCATCAGCAATATACTCCACCTAAACCCTCATGGTAAACAAGCCCTTGACTTGTTTATATATACAGTTATAGGCTTTGATAGTGATCTTAGAGGGCATTAAGTCATCATTTTTTATACCTAAACCTATTATGATTTTGACAAGATAAAAATGTAATAATGAGCCATCATCTATTATAGCACAACCTATGTTTTTCATGTTTATTGCAGCCTTAATAAATAATGGCCAGTTATGTTCTCGCCCTTCTAATGATAGGCATCTAAAAAAGTGATCATTATATTTTTCCTTGCTTTCATGACTTGGACTAGTTCTTTAGGTGTAGTGGTAGTAGGTACAAAAAATTATCCCAAAGCTTTAACTACTTTCTATCTATAGGATTATAAAGACATGAATAAGCCCCGTATGTTGATATGGGTCAAAGTTTTGTTTAGCTGATTAAGTACTTTAGCATCATCAGATTGTTTGGTCTCATATTTTCACACCTCGACTTTCCGTCCAATTTTTAAAAGGTTACTGTGGGATATAGAAGAAAAAGTGGAGAATAAAATAGACATACTGATTTAGTAGTGTTGGTTGGCATGAATAACGAAGTAAAAATTTAATGTGGCAAAATGGTAATTTTGTGAAAAGCCAAAGTAAAATGGTAAATTTACAATTTATGGTAAAAATAGGAGAGACATACATAAGAGTAATGAGGAAGTGCTATATGGCATAGTACTGATGAGAAAATGCAAGAAAAATGAGTTTGGGGAGTAGGTCCTAATGAATAGTGCCACATTAGCCATTAATAGTGCATCTTAGGACCAAATTGTGATTACTAAACAAAAAATTAGTATTTTTTTTATAAGATGGATTGTGGTGAAATTTGAGGAGCATTTGATGTCAAATAGGAGTTGAATAGTCGAGAACAAAAAATGAATTTACGACCTATGGCAAACATTAAATTACTTATCACTTAATAGAAAAATTCAGAAATGTGCTAAAAAAAATTCTAAAAGTGTCATATCCTAATGGTAAAAAATTATGAGGAATCCAAAAATTAATATGTGAAATTTTCTAAACATGGGAACTATTAGAAAAAAAATTTAGGTAATAAATTCAATTAAATGTATACATTTTAGGGAAAAAGGTGGAATTAATGGTGCAGGGAGCAATTTTAGCTACTACATTAAATAGCAATAGGTTTATTCTTCACCATCCAAGTGGGAATAAGTGGGGAGATAAGGTGTAAATGATTAAAAGATAATTTGAAACTAATTAAATGTGGAAAATATTAACTATCCAAGTGTAAGTTGCAACTTTTAATCTTAGGCATCCATTCCATGTATAAAAATCAAAATATTAATATTTCTTTATTTAGTTTGTAGAAATATCCCCCCAAAACCTCTCATTGATAAAATTCCATCATGAGTTCTTTCACCCCCATTTTTTCCTTAATTACACCAAATAACTACTAAATATTATCACTAAAGGATTATTCCATCCATTCTAATATGCTAGCTCTCCAAAAATCCATAGAATGAGCAAGGAAATGGAGGAAGAAATGACGTGTTAGGCATGTGTTTAGAGTCATTCTCATGGGTGTATATGGTTCATAATCAAAGTTGATTAAGTGATTTAATGAAGGTAATTAGGTGATTTTTTTATAAGTATATAATGAAATTATGTGATTATTGTAACTTTTAATGGATTTTACATAAGGAAATTCATTTATAGAGCTGATGGAAATGGAGAAAAGATGATGATAAGATGGAATTCAATAAGAGATAACAATAGATTGATTGACTTAAGCACATGAGGTATGTGTATTCAATGGTTTCGAATTTATTATGAAATAATATTATGTTAAAATTATGAATTTTTATGTTATGGAGAATTTGATTAAATTGTTAGTTCAATGATGAAATTATTATTATGTTGTATAATTCTTATGGGTTGAACCCATAAAAATGAAACTTTGACTTAAGGAAATAAGTGAGGCCAAAACTACAAAGAAAGGAAAATTTTTATGTTTTAGTGTTAGATAAATGAAATAATCGAATTAGGTAACCTTATAAACAATATTGGATATATGTAGACACTTAAATTGGGAAAATAAATATATTTATATATATATTTTAAGGTGATTTAGGCCAAATTGTACATGAGAGATATGTATGGACATTCAAAGCATTTATGGAGCTAATTAGAGTGAAATAATAGATTAAGAAGCATGGTTCTTAAATAATATTGTAAATAAATACATATAACATTTCTAGAGTAATTAATTAAAATAAATTAAATACACTAAACATAAATCAATAAACACTTAAGTAATTATTGTGCTACAAAAAGAGGAGTAAAATAAGGAGGATAAGGATCTATGAAAGTTGTTATGAAATTAATAAAAATGGAATAATTGTTTAAAGAAATAGCATTATACACATGAAAATATACATGGGTAAATAAATATCCTGAATTAATAAATTATATTAAATTAAGTTTATTTTATGGAAAAGAAGGAAATGCATATGGGCATACAAATATATGTAAATGCAAATGGACAATGTAAATAATAGAAATATCAAAGAAAAGAAGTATGATGAATTAGATAGAAGTTAAAATTAACACAGGGCATGAAAATTAAAATGAATTTCGAAAATGCCCATGTAGATTAAGCATTATGACTAAATGATGTGGTGAAATATTTATATAAATAAAATGATATTGAGTAGATTATTAATGGTGTTGCAAAACATGTGAGGCATATGTTTGAAAAAGTATGAATAAGTTGAGGAAGTAAGGATACAACTTAAGAATAAAAATGACATAGTGAAATGGTGCTGGCATATTATAGAAAAAATTATAAATAAATATGGTAATAATGATCTTGATTATGTTGAAAGAAGTTTGTATTTGTTAGACACATAGATTGGTAGGTCAACTAATGAATTATAGCAATTGTCAGGATATTAGTATGATGCAGGTGTAGCCACAGTGTAAGTTGGAGAGGGCCACTATACATCTATTTACTTAATGTAGGTGCAACTGTAATGTCAATCTAAGAGGGCCATTGCACATTTATTTATTTAATTTGGGTGTAGCTGTAGTGTAGGTCATATAAGGCCACTACACATTGTACATTTAATGCTAGAGCTATAGCATTGCAAGTCTATTAAGGCCACTACATGTATATAGATCAATAATGCTAGTGCAATAGTAGAGTAAGTAAAAAATGTGGACTACTAAAAAACTCATAGGATTTGATTCTCTAGTGTTGGGAGTCTTGTCTCTTAAATATGGGATAACTAAGAAAGTAAATGATAATTCAATTGAAGAAATGATAATAAAATGACTAAGGTTAATAAAGAAAATAAAGGAGAAATAGTGGGATTTTAATTATGTGAATTAAATGCCACGTGATAAACAAGCTAAGGTTATAATTAACATAAATAGGATGGTGTAAGAACAAATGAAATCAAATGTATGTAATGTATCTTATAAATTAAATGATACACTATAACTAAGACATATGTATAAGGGTTACTAAGGTGTAAAAACTCTCTACATAAATATAATATTAGAAATTATTTTAAGGTAACAGAGGGCTCAAAACTAGAATGAAAAAACTCATAAAAGCCAATAAGTAGAGAACAATAACCGATAAGGAAAGTGTGAAATCAATGAACAGTTAGATAAAAGAAATGGGAAAAATAAATAAGGTATTATAGTGTAATAAGCATAAGTCTAAAAGAGTAGATTATATATCAAAATTTTAAAATGTAATTCTCAACTATAGATAAAAGGGTGAGATAAAGAATGATTTCATAACTATTAAACACATCATTGAGCATCCTTATTCAGTGCATTGCCTTTTGCTAATGTGTTGGATTAAATTGAGATGAGCGAGGTAGTGGATCGAGTCCTAGCAATAGAAAAGGTTTACAAGATAACTGAACAAGTAAGAGTCCACTACTAGCATTGCTTGTGTGTTAAAAGTAAACATGCATTACCCTTAAGAAATTAATATTGAGAAACATTGGTATGTGTTCAATGTGTCACATACATGGCATATAATACTAACCCCATGTATGTGGGTAGTAGTTTTTGATTATTTATTTAATATATATTAGGCAGGTAAATAATAGTTTTACTAAACAAATTTTTAAACCTTGAAAATAAATATGTCATGTCTTTATATGTATTAATTGAATTTGATGGAAGCATGTTTGGCACTAGATAAATTAATTATATTGAATAAGTTAAAGAAGGTAAGTTAGTGTGTAAAATGGGAATTTATCAAATCGAACATGCAACATCTTTTATCTGAATTAATGATCGATTGGATATAAGGGTGTCACATTTAGTGGTATCAAAGCAAGTTTAGGTGTTTTTAGGCGTAAAATTGTTGAACATGTGTGAGATTCATGCATTTCCATGTACATTGCTTAAAGATTGAACTACTAGGACACCAACAATGATATGCATGCTTGCTGACATGAAACTTGTATAAAAAGGCCTAAATATGAGTAAAATAGAGAAAAGATACATGAAACCTATACATAAGCATATGAAATCTCGAGATAGATAGTCACTAATAAAAAGGAATACAATAATAGAGGATTAATGTAAAAGTGAATGATTAGTGCTCACAAGTTAAACAATTGACGATAAAGAATGACATTAAATAATATGTAAACTAGAGGGTAACATATAAGCAAATGTGAAAATTTAAATATAAGTTAAGTAATTGGCAGACTATCTAGACTAAGAAGGGTAGAATGGTGATAGGATATGATATGTAGCAACTTAAAAAGAGAGATCTATGAGCATATGTAACCCTTACAAAAAGTCAAAAAGGTGAAATAAGCATGGGAAATTTTGAGGATGAAATTTCTTAAGGGGGAAAAAATTGTCACACCTCGACTTTTGATCTGATTATTCTTAAGTCTATAGTGGGAATTAAAAGAAAATGTGGGGAATAAAATAGATGTATTGATTAAGTAGAGTTAGTTGGCATGAATACTGATTTTGAAAATTTAACGAAGGGCAAAATGGTAATTTTGTGAAAAGCTAGGGGCAAAATGGTAAATTCACTATTTAAGGTCAAAAAGAGGAGGGAGACACATGGAGTAATGATAAAGTGACATATGGCATAGTAATGATGAGAAAATGCAAGAAAATGTGGTTTAGGAGTGGGCAATAGTGAATAGTGCCACTCGAGTCGAGAATAGTGCATCCCGAGCATAATTTGAGATTATTGGACCAAAAATTTATATTTATAATAAGATGCTTCATGGTGAAATTTGAAACAACATTTAAGGTCATATAGGAGGTTAAAAGTCGAGAACAAAATCTGAATTTACAATTTACGAAAGATAATAAATTACTTTGGGTTAAGTGGAAAAATTTAGAAACGTGCTTAGAAAATTCTAAAAGTGGCACATCCAAATGGTAATAAATTTTGAGGAATCCAAAAATCATTGTGTTAGAAGTTTTTGAATTCAAAAATCCAATTAAATGTATAAATTTTTCGTAAAATGATGGAATTAAATGGTGTAGGGAGTAATTCTAGCCATTTGATTAAACAATAATATGATTAATCTTGGCAATCCAATTGGGAATAAGTAAGGAGATAAGGTGCAAAGGATTGAAAGATAATTTTAAACTAATTTTATGTGGAAAAATCCTAACCATTTAAGCATAAAATGCTACTTTTAATCCTAGCCATCAATCACATGTATAAATTCCCTATTATTATTATTTTATTATTTTAGTTTGTAGCCAATGTCCCCTAAAAATCTCTCATGGTAGAAATTCCCTCATGAGTTCTTTCTCCCCCATTTTTCCCTAATTACACAAAATTACCACTAAATATTATGATTAAAGGATTATTCTATCCATCCTAATATGCTAACTATCAAAAAATGCAAGGAAGGAGCAAGGAATTTGAGAAAGAAAGCAGTTTATTTGGCAAGTGTTTAGAGTTATTCTCATGGTGGTATGTGGTTCTTAATCCAAATTGATTAAGTGCTTTAATTAAGGTAATTAGGTAATATTTTATAAGTAAATAATGAAATTATGTGATTAATGTTACTTTTAATGCATTTTTTATGAGGAAAATCATTCATGGAGTTGATGGAAATATAGGAAGGATAATAACGAGATAGAGTTAAGAAAGAAGAAATGGTGGGTTCATTAATTTAAGCACATGAGGTTTGTGTATTTAATGGTTTTGAATTTATTATGAAGTAGTATTAAGTTGAAATTATGACTTTGTATGTTTTGGAGAATTTTGTTAAATTGGTAGTTCAATTATGAAATTAGGATTATGCTTTATAATACTTATGGCTTAAACACTTAAAAATGAAACTTTGAGTTGTGGAAATAAGTGAGGACGAAACTACCAAGAGAGGAAAAATTTATGTTTAAGTGTTAGACAAATGAAATAAAGGAATTAGGTAACCTTATAAACAATATTGGATATAAGTAGATACTTAAATTGGGAAAATAAAAATATATATGTTGGAAGGTGATTTAGACAAAATTGTACATCATAGTTATTTAATGAAGTTAAAATCAATTATGGAGCTAATTGAAGTAAAATAATAGATTAAGAAGCTAGGTACTTAAATCGTATTTTTAATAAATACATAAAACAATTATAGGGTAATTAAATAAAATAAATTAAATGCACTTAATGTAAATTAATAAACACTTGGGAAATTCCTAAGCCACATAAAGGGAAAAATATGGATGATAAGGATACAAGAAAGTAGTTATGAAGTTAGTAAAAATAGAATAATTGTTTAAAGAAAAAAAAGCACTATACACATAAAAAATGTACAAGGGTGTATACATATCCTTAATTAATAAATTAAAATAAATTAAGTTTATTGCATGGAATAGAAGGAAATGTGTATGGGTATACATATACATGTAAATGTGATTGGACAAAGTAAATAATAAAAATATCAAAAAGAAGATGTACGATGAATTAGCTAGATGTTCAAATTAAGACAAGGATTGGCAATTAAGAGAAATTTTGAAAACACGTGTTTACAATGTGCATTATGACTAAATGATGTGGTGAAATGTGTATATAAAAAAATGACATAATTAGAAGATCAATGGTGTTGCTAAACAAGTTAGTCACATTTAAGAGTTTGTTGTATTTTATTGAGATGAGGCGGGTAGTTTTTGGAGTCGCCACATAGCTCTACACTAGGGCCACTATTCTTTTGCCAAGAAAGGGTTCAAAATCATATCTTATTTATGCCCTGATAATATACCTTCCTTTATATTCTAATGTTTATCAATCCTATATCATGCGATAAAGCATTTATTTAAAGTATACATGCCACCATTGCACTTAGTGAGAGTAAGTTGATATATTGAGAATATACAACAAACAAAATTATGTGTTGACATCTAGAAATTGAGTTATTTATTAGTGGTTATTTAACTTGACAATTACCCATAACTCCAAAGGAATTGGTGGTAATTGCCCAACTCGCATCTATAAGAGATTAGCCTTTGTTAAAATACATTTTTATATGACTTTTATTAAAGAAAACTCAAAACAATTTTATAAAGAAAACACAAATTAATTACATAGAAAACCATTTATTATGAGGTTAGACATTTTGGCAACAAGTTATTAAACTACTTATTACAACCCAAAATAATCAAGAGAATTAAAATGTATAAAACCAAATAAACAAGTAAAGAGTAAGCAATTTGGTTCTATCTCTACTTCGTCATTTCTGTGCAGACTTATTAAGGCTTTGGTACATGTTAGTGTGGACTAAGACATAGCATGGTTAACATATCTATCCAGACCTTTAATCTAGTAAGAAGGGGCACTTTTACACAAATCAATGAAAAGAGTTAGTAACACAAAGTGAGGTCTATGAGGCCTAATAATAGAATTGTAAAATCATGTGTAATGTGAATATAACTAACTAGGATGGATGCTAAAGTAATGGTTATAACTATAAAGAAGTCAAATTGATCATACAAATATGAATGTGAATACATCATACTGATATTCATGAGAATTGGAATTAAAAATAATATCCATGCTTACTACACTCCTCATGAAAAGGAGTTCATGCAAACTACAAAATAGGATAACCATACAAAAGATACACATACTCATGTAGACTACTATCTTTGTGAAAGGTAGTCCGTGTGAACTACACGTTAATTCTAAAATATCACCAATGTACATTGTAAAGAATAGAATAGTTATATAATATAGGAACATAAATGAACATGTCAATATGGTCAAAAGAATAATACCTTGTCATGCCTTATGGTAAGCTCGTGCGATTAGATTTTTAATTAATAAATGATCACAATAGTTTAGTAGGTTATTACACACAATCAAAAAGTTTGAAATAACAACCTATATAACACCTTAACTATTCCAGTGCTATAATTAAACAATACCCAAGGCTCGTAAAGTGTGCTCAAAGTACTGGGTCACCTCCACAAGGCTTGAGGTACGGTGTACTAGTCACAACATTTTGAGGGCCTAAAAATTATGAAAATGACGTAATTCAAAACTTTAATGGAGTTAATAAATCAAAATAGGCTGTAATCTAATAGCCCTTAGGGTCAAATTGAGTGAGATTTGGAATGACCAGAGATATACCTGAACAGACCCAAAAATACCTTACCCTGAAGGTTAAAAATTGTAATTAGGCCAACAAAAAAGGAATTTTAAATTTCCAAGGTCGTCTAGGGATTTTTCAAAATTTTCAACTAAACTTAGATTTTTGAGAATTTTGATAGCTTATCTCCCGAAGAAATTTAGCTATGAAATTTTATGTGCTCATAAATGAGGGTATTTAAGGATTTTTAAAATAAATGTGATGATTTTTGGAAGTCCAGGTGAGATTTTAAAAATCCCCAAATTTTTGTCAAAAAAGTGAGATTCCTAAGAATTTAGTTCACTTATTTCCTAAAGGAATTTTGTCATGAAATTTTGTATCCATATAATTAGGCCTAATTGAAGTTTTTAGGAACAAACATAATGATTTTTTGATGTCTGAGTGATTTTTAATAATTTTGCAAAGTTTTAGCTCAAATTTCCCAAAAAATTGGGTTTTAGAGCATGAGAAACCTCATTGATTTCCTGAAGGGTTAATTAGTGGAAAAAATTTAATAAATAATGATGAATATTTAAGGTTGGGAGAAAAATAAATTAATTTATTAATTAATTAAAATGAATTAATACCAATAGTAATTAGAAGAAGAAGGAAAAATATAGTTTAGGGGTTTAGATTAGAATAAGCCATAATGGAAGGATCAAAATAGAAACTAGCCTAATTAGAGGCTAGGTGGTAGCCAAAGGAAAAAAGAAAAAAAATGTGGAAGGCTACCATTATGGTAGCCATGAAGGAATGAAGAAAGGGGAAATGAAAGAAAAGAAAGAAAGAACAAGAGAGGGAGAGGCAATAGCAGCAAAACATGGGAAAGAAAGAAAAAAAAAGGAAAGAGGAAAGAAAGGAAAGAAGAAGAGGATGAAAAGAAGAAACCTTGGGGACAGTAGCACCAAAAATTTTAGGCAAGTGAATTTTCCTCTTCTTTCTTTGT